>AYEL01076164.1:0-43396 GCA_000484575.1 Olivierus martensii | reverse complement strand
AGCTTTTGGCATTATTACCGTAAATAACATAAACTTCAAATACACCGATAATGTATGTTTCAGGATTATTACTCTGATACAACTCTTTGTTACTCTTGCTTTATTCAATAGCGAGTGGTATAACAACTTATCTCTTGATTGCTCATGTAATATTAGTGATAATATGCACCATTTTTGTTTCATTAATAACAAAATAGGTTAGTACATTATTAATAAAACAAAAATTCCCTACAGAACATCCAAAGTCATCTTGCAGACAAAAAAAATTAACACGTGTAATTAAAATTACCCACCTCCGTTGCTATGACATCTGGAATCGGTCATCTTGCAGACAAAAAAAATTAACACGTGTAATTAAAATTACCCACCCCCGTTGCTATGACATCTGGAATCTGGGAGTGAGGTAAGTGCACAGCGGTTTTTACAAAGTTGCGCTTTAAATGAAGATATATCAATCTATCGTATAGATATTTGGCAGTATTGTTAACAATGGCATTTCACAGTTAATATCGTTTAATCATTTTTTGAAAAATTAAATTTACGACAAAATCGTACAAAATGTCAGCTATTCGCACTTAACCCGAAACGAGATAAGAGCGTACCTGCAAGTTAAAAAAGTTTTGAGGTTTATTTACTCACCCTAACTGGTAAGAACAGAATTAGGTATGAATTTGCTATAAAATGCTTTTTACCTCATTAAGATAGGTTGTTTCTTTTTAGAGTTATTCCTCGTTAAAGAAACGAGAAGTAACTCTAAAAATGTCAGAGGACAACTCCGTCCGACCGATTTCGATAGGTTTTAACCTACACGGTGGGAGCCATCGAAAAAAGTGACTCCTGTAAAAGAGTTTAGGTCATTATGCCTTCATTATTAAAAAAAATCGAGTTCAAATACAATAAAGCCGGACCGCACCGCTTATATGCCTAAAAACTGCAGATATTTCGACTAAAGCGGCAGTGTAGTGGCTAAGGTGTCTCCCTGCGGAGCTGAACGTTGGAAGTTTGAGTCTCGCTTGCAACCTTATTTTTTCAAGTGAATAAATTAAAATATTATTAGTAATAAAACTTCAATGTTAAAGTAAGTTTTTTTTTTTTGTCATCGTTACGTTTGGCTAAATCATTTTTCAATTACTCTGGCAACCTTATTTTTTCAAGTGAATAAATTAAAATATTATTAGTAATAAAACTTCAATGTAAAAGTAAGTTTTTTTTGTCATCGTTACGTTTGGCTAAATCATTTTTTAATTACTCTTCGGACTTTTCTCGCTTTATCTCTCTCACTTTCTAATTGTCGTAAATCACTATGCGTCGAGTGATATCTAATATATCCATTTGCGCTCGAAGCCTCTTTATGTATGAAGTAGTAGCAACTCGTCGAATTGTTGCTCTCCCATACGTTACTATGACCAAAAAAAAACTTGATTTTATCTGAAGTTTTATTGCTAGTAATATTTTAGTTTATTCACTTGAAAAAAACAATACATAAACGAGACTCAAACTCACAACCTTCAGTTCCATATGCAAGCACCTTAACTACTACGCCACTGGTTTAGCTGGAAATGGTCTAAATTTTTAGGTATATAAGCGGCGTGGTCCGGCGTCATGACATTTGACCTCGTTTTTTTATAAACGAAGGCATAGTGATCTAAACCCTTTTACACTGGTCACTTTTCGATGGCTGTATTGCTGTACCCTTTTTTTATAAACGAAGGCATAGTGATCTAAACCCTTTTACACTGGTCACTTTTCGATGGCCCCCAACCTGTATTGCTAGTAATATTCGATCGGCTTTAACATACAGGCAGGAGGGATGGAAGTTGTTCCCGATTTCGATCGGCTTTAACATACAGGTTGGAGGGACGGAGGCTGTGTTCCTCGAAATCGGCTTTAACATACAGGCTGGAGGGACGGAGGTTGTGTCCCCTCCGTGAAATGTGAGGGATGGTATAGTGAAATATGACAAAATGCTTTTTATCGAATAAAAAATGGTTTATACGAAAATTTTAATTGATATGTTTGCATTTATCAATCGTCATCTCGGACAACGTTCGCATGCAGTTCATTTCTTTTGAATAATCGTCCCTGTTGGTTTTTCTGACGTGGCTGCGACTCATGTTATATGCTGGAAAAAGAAGCTAATAAACAGATTAAAATGTAGAACACGAAAAAATAAAATTGAACGCGTTATGAGGCCAGAACAGCCTATAACGCGATTACCCCAAGGTGCAGATTAGCACTTTCCCCAGGTAACAATATTTACGGGGCAAGAGCTTATCAGGGTTTATCTCAATAAATTTTGAAATGTCAAAAAATATTGTTTACATAATATAAACCTTAATCAATATTCTTCGTACTTTCTATATCTCCTAATATGAAGTTATCTTAAGAATTATTGCACTTTTAAAATAATCTTCTAATATGAAGTTATCTTAAGAATTATTGCACTTTTAAAATGCCAAAGTTTTGTTTTCTGTTCGGACGCGACGCGTTTTTAAGAGTCGCTGTAAATACTGGATTCGAGTCGATGTAAATACTGGATTCTCATCATTCATCGTGAATTATCTACGTCTATAGGTCGATATTAACTTGTAGTAGAATGCTACAATATCAAATAGCAAAATTTCGATTATCTTATAATAAAAAAATCTCGATAATTCATTTCCCCCAAGCACGCCCTTATTTCACTCCGCCTTATTTGGCTTTATAGCAATATTTAACACAATCTTTTTATTTGTGTTAAATAAAAATCACAAATTATACACAAATAAATTTGTGCATAATATTGCCATAAATCAAATATTATAGTAAAATAGTTTTTATAGTAAAATTTTACACAAATTTATATTCTAGTCTTATTATCAAAAGACAAGAATTCAAATTTTTAAATATATGTTTTATTAAATTAATCAAAATGATTTAATTTAATAAAGCATATTATATTTAAAAATTTATTTCAAATTCCTGTCTTATGATAGACAGCTAGGCTATTTTATAATCTTCTTTTCTTTTGTATGGTAAGCTTAGTGGCTAAATTTTGATTTCCCCTTTCCACTCAAATCGAGTATTAAGGGAGCCGTTATAGGCCAAAATTAAATACGAAATATAAAAGAAGCAAAGAACCGTTCTAACTCACACATGTCATCACGTAGGTTACTCTCACACACGTAATAATAACCTATTCTATGTTAGGTAGAAGCTTAGAACTATGTTAGTAGAAACAGTGGCATAGCGTAGGGGGCAAAGGGGCATTTGCCCCGGGCGGCACATTGCTAGGGGCGGCAAAATCCCTATCCCGGGTCGTTTTAATGTTAAATTAACATTAAGACGACTAAAGTAGATCCAACTTCCCAAAAACCGTGAAGCTGGAAACTCCGCAACAATATTTTGTAGCTTTGCTGCAAAATATTGTTAAGCAAAGTATATGTCCCACTAGTAGTTGTTGAACATCGATGTTTAATATCGATAAAATCATCGAACGATAACATCGATGTTAGAAAATATCGGTCCCAAAAAATTGTCAGTAACAGCTGCATTGACATATTCTTCATTTATTTCCCAGTATTTTATCAACTGCTTTAGTTTATTAGCTAGATACTCGCTAATATACCGTTCTCTCAATATAAAAACATCCAATGCTACATTGCATTAATTATTTTCCTCTTCTATAAAATGATCTATCAAGCTGATGTAACTCCTCTTCTGGATATCTTGTCCATAAATCAGTTGTCAGTAAGCAAAATTTCTGTTTGAGCTGTTGTTGACTATGGATACCATATTACTATATTTATTGGAAATTAATCTTTTAATCATTGGTCGAGAAGAAATTTTGTACGAAGATGCTATTTTCTTTACAAAATGTTGAAAACCTTCACGATTCAAATATACAATGGCTTATTGTCTTTACACACCATAAATATAAGAGCTTGATTTACACCTTATTTTCTGCTGATTCACCTGATTTCAACTCCTCAATGCTCCTAAATGTCTTAGAAAGTTTTCTTTGTTTTCCTGGGAGAGATTGTGACGATGGTGCTTCGTCAGTGTATCGATAACATTTTCCTTCCTTCTGCAAGTCTTTCTGAATTCCAAAAAGTTGTGAATGTTTGCTATTAAGATGACACCGTAAATTCGTGCTATTACCACTAGTTTTCAATTCTTTTGAATAATATATGCAAGTTGTAGATTTATTTTTAGCAAAATGTTGCCACAGAAAGGTTTTCGGATGCATACTTACTGAGCCGAAAAAGTATAAATACTTTGAAATAAAAAAGAAACCGAAAGCGTTTCGAATATTAATTAAATGACGATAATAGTATGTGATCTATCAAGCTGATGTAACTCCTCTTCTGGATGTCTTGTCCATAAATCAGTTGTCAGTAATCAAAATTTCTGTTTGAGCTGTTGTTGACTATGGATACCATATTACTATATTTATTGGAAATTAATCTTTTAATCATTGGTCGAGAAGGAATTTTGTACGAAGATGCTATTTTCTTTACGAAATGTTGAAAACCTTCACGATTCAAATATACAATGGCTTATTGTCTTTACACACCATAAATATAAGAGCTTGATTTACACCTTATTTTCTGCTGATTCACCTGATTTCAACTCCTCAATGCTCCTAAATGTCTTAGAAAGTTTTCTTTGTTTTCCTGGGAGACATAAAGTCTTGTCCATAAAGTGTTGTCCACGTGCATAACTGCTTGCGTATCTAAAAACAATTTGGATTCGCAAATTTTGTTCTTTGTCGATGTATATTGTTTTAAATGTGAGATCAGCAAGTGTCAACTTTCCAAACTACCAACTACGACTTTCCAAATATAAGTACCTTGCTTACCTAAAGTAAGGAGAGACAAGCAGTGGCGCGTTATCCTATAGGCAAAAAGGGGCAATTGCCTAGGCGTCCATCAACAGGGGCCCCCAAAGTTCCCAAATCAATATTCTATAAACTTATTTTTGTAGTAAAAATATCGAAAATTAAATTTATGTTCCATGCTGAGGACCCTAGATTGCAGGTGTGACGCAGTAGTTTAAACTGTAAAAATTAATCAATTCATTTGGGGAAACTGGCACTTTAGGTCGGACGGAGGCGGAAGAATTTTATAACTGTCAAACAAACCATAAACAATGCCTTGAGAGAAGAAACAATGACCAAATTACAAACACTGCAAGATCCAGTCTGGAAAATTCAGGAAAAACAATATTGTAAAATATCCTGTCAATAAGGTCTACCTGCCAATTCCAGTGGAAGAGAGAAGGTGCAACTTGACCAAATAACGTCAGAAATGAGTTAAAACCTCTCTCTCTACTGATGCGATTGGGTAGACCAAAAACAAAAATATAAAGGGACAGCCGAACATACACACTCGCCCTCTGTCACTCGCTGAGTCACTCTTCATCATTATTATTGCTACGTTTTTGATCCATCCAGTATTATTTCAAAGAAAAGAAAGAAGAAAGAGAAGAAACTCTTTTAAGGTATGTTTCTGAGTCAGATGCAAAATCTCCCCTTTTTTATGGGAATTCTCTATTTTTTAAATTTATTAGTTTTGCTTCTTTCATTTTATGTTCTGAAACTGGGGTAGAATAAAAAATAGAGAAATCCAATTTATAATTTTGATATTTTCCAGGATTCATTATAATTATTCCTATTAACTAATTTTGATATTTTCCAGGATTCATTATAATTATTCCCATTGGTTTTATAGTTTAAATTTTGATATTTTCCAGGATTCATTATAATTATTCCCATTGGTTTTTTTAGTTTGATTAGTGCGGTTTTGATATATGTAGTGTATTGCGAGGATTTATTAATCGCACTAATCAAGAGATTCCTGTATTAGAATTCAAAGCCTGTTTTTCGCAATTAAATTTTGTTTTCTAGTTTGTAAGAATTTTAAATTTTGAAGAAAAAAATCTCTTTGCAGCTTAATATTTTCCTCGCTCTAGAAAATTTTATCTTTATAATAATATCGTATTTTGTGAGGGGATGGGCGGCATATTTGACATCTGCCCCGGGCGGCAGAAACCTACGCTATGCCACTGACAAGTGAGTAGAAATTAAGTACTATGATATTAGAATTCTAGAACTATGTGGCTATTTTATAATCAGATATATACTGTAATTTTAGTTTGACTGGATGATGTTTTACTGTGCAATAAATCAAACTAATGACAATCGTTATAATATAGACAACTCAAACGTTTATTAAAGAAAAGTTTATTAATGCTAAAATAATTAAAGTAAAAAATACGATAAATAATTTAAAATTAGTAGCATTTGTGGTTGCTTATGTTATCAACAGATTATTGTGTATATATGGTGGATACATTCCGATACGTCGTACTATTTACAGTCTGCATCTGCTCTATTAGTAAATGGATATTTATAAATTCCACCATATTGACGAGAAAACCTTTAGTTGTTCTATATCTGAAAGTTCTTCGTATTTAATAATTTTTTATTTTACTGAATTCTGTTATGTAATTTTTTTTGACAATTCAATTGCTATTTTGTACTAATGCTTTTAACATTTTGCTTTATAATAAAATGCTAGAAGTATTGGTATCAATAAATACCATAATGCATCAGTTGTGTGACGTTTAGAATAGACTGGAGTTAATTGTAACCAAATGATTGTAACACAGGAAAATTGCATTATATTTGTGCAATTATAATATAAATATAATAATGTTATATTTGACCAAACAAAAATTAAGAGAAAAGAAATTAAATATAAATAAATTTGGAGATCAAATATAATATTTAATACTGCATTATAATTATTTTTTCTAATATAATTTGTTATATTCATTCTAAAATTGTTATTTTTCGCATTATTACTTCGATTATTAAAGTGAAACAATAAAAATTTAATAGGTTTATTATCTGATATAAATCAAATTTTTTAATGAAGGAAAATCTTTAAAAAGAAAAAGTAAAAAGTTAGTTGTAGTTGACGATTACATTATTAAAAAATTTTGTTTGCTTTAAGTTATACCAGATCGTTTGAAAATTATGATTAAATTTTAGAAAACTAATTAATATTTATTTTATTATTAATTCAGAATAATTCCAAAATAAGTCATCACAAATTATAATAAAATCTGTTGATTTTATTAAATGTATCGTGTAACTTGATAATAATGCTAAATAATATTAAAGTTAGAAGTATTCGGGAGAAATAATATATTATTAAAAATCTGTTGATTTTATTAAATGTATCGTGTAACTTGATAATAATGCTAAATAATATTATTATTTCCATCTTAATCACACATGACATCAAGAAATCTAATTAAATTTTAAGTAATTTGCAATTAATATCACTTACAGTATTATATGTGAATGTACTTCCTTTTCATCCTCAATAGAATTTTAATAAATTAATTATGTAGTTATCATTTTTAATCAGTCATATTTCTATTTAAATAAATTTTCAAATAATTCAGTCTTGTTTTGAATGGATTTAATGTTCTAATATAATATGTATGGTATATTATGTATGGTGCATATATATGTATGGGTTTTATCACTTTTGATAATTGTTTTTAATTATTATCATGTAATTATATTTAGGGAAAAACATTTTTTATATATTCTCAGTTAGAACACATTCTTACGAAATTTATTTTAATCAGTCATATTTCTATTTAAATAAATTTTCAAATAATTCAGTCTTGTTTTGAATGAATTTAATGTTCTGATATAATATGTATGGTATATATATGTATTGGTATAATATATATGGTATATTATGTATGGTGTATATATATGTATGAGTTTTATCACTTTTGATAATTGTTTTTAATTATTATCATGTAATTATATTTAGAGAAAAACATTTGTTATATATTCTCAGTTAGAACACATTCTTACGAAATTTAATATTGAGATTCTTGCAAATTATTTCGAAAAAATTTGATTTTGTCCAAATAAAACTATCATACAAACTCCAGGATAGAAATCTAATTCGGATCCAAACTTGAAAATTATTTAAATGAATTGAATAAATTACTAATTAATAAATTAAAGATAATTTAAAAATATATGAATTATTAATTCGCACATGCTAATAATTAATATTTTTCATCAAAGTTCCGCAAATATTCGTTTAGTTTAGATGTTAATTTTTGATTAATAATATAATTGCATTATAATAATATTACATATTAATCAAGCAAAAATCAAGAGGTAAAGAGATCAAACATAACTAAATAATTATACTTTTATATAGTTTATTATATACATTCTAATACTGTTATTTTTCAAATTATTCTTGCATCTGATTTGATTGGAAATTATTATTAAAAATAATTATTGATTATTTGATTCATGAAATTTATTTATTACGTTATTTGATTTTTTAATAAAACTCTTTTATTTAATATGAAATCACTAGTTATTCGATTATTATTACTTTATTTGTTAATCATTTAATTATTTTTCAAATAAAATGATAAGATTTTATTTCCTTCTTCTTCTATAATTAATACGGATTAAGATTTTATTTTAATGTAATTTAAAAATTTGAATGTTTCCACATCTCTTTATATAATCAGGAGCAGTATTGTAGCTCTCCACCTAATATGTTTGTCCTTTTCCTAACATACTTCAGCAAAAATTCCAAATTATTCAGCCCTAGTAGCTCAGTGTCGACCAAATTTATTTTGCTTGATTTGTCTTCCTGAGATCTTTACAAATAAGTTTAAAAAATTTACTTTTGTATACTGTAGCTTCAATGCCACCAAAGGTGCAGCTAAAACCACTGATTCAATCTTGAAAATGGAAATGGTTTCAGTTCTGAGGCATCGAATCTGTTCATCCTCAGATTTCGAATATCTTCAATGGTTATTGAGATATTTACATATTTATCGGATCAGTCAAATTTTTATTTAAATTCTTTTTCACTTTCGAATCTTGTGCTCGAAACCTAATACAATTTTGAATAGAAATCACTATCGAATTCTATTCAATATTCGATTTTGATGATTTGAAAGCTTTTTTGACAACAGCTGTTGAGATAGATGTTAAAATATTAAGATATGTCATATCGTAAACTTTTGTCGCTTATGACTCAGCAACTTTTTAGCGTGGAAACTTCATACTGGCACGTTAGAATCACCTTGAATATTTCTTCCAATTAATTTTTTAATGCAATTCTCCGGTTGAGTGAATGGTTTGATACATTCATTTATTAATCAAAAAACCTCAAAATTCCTAATAAGATGTGTTGGCGAACAAATGGCTCTTAAGATATGTATATTCTTTTGCCTAAAACCTTACTGTAAAAGTGCAATTTTCAAAAAAGTTGTTGCTGACAAATCACGTGACTTCTATAGAAACAAAATTAATGGTTGTCAGTTGTTAATCAGAAGCGGAGTAGTATCTCCATTCACTTTAGAGACTGCTTGCTTCTTATTATCTACATGAATTCATCCAATTATTTTTCTGACTAAGTAAGTTGACGAAAAAATATCCTTGCCCAATTTACGTCTCTCTGCACAATGCAGATTTTGTTGACTATTATTCTTAGATGGGTTATAGTGGGTCTTTACTCCCCAGATGTTCACATGGTGGTCCTGACTATTATGCACATTATGTCCAGACAAGTTTAACTTGGCATGCATTTGATTAATTCCTTTTGAATGCTTGGGCGTAAGTTGACGAAAAAATATCCTTGCCCAATTTACGTCTCTCTGCACAATGCAGATTTTCGTTGACTATTATTCTTAGATGGGTTATAGTGGGTTTTTACTCCCCAGATGTTCACATGGCGGTCCTGACTATTATGCACATTATGTCCAGACAAGTTTAACTTGGCATACATTTGATTAATTCCTTTTGAATGCTTGAAGTACTTACTAGCATACATATACAGTAATATTAAAATTAGCAGTATAAGTGAAATATTTGTTTCTCTGATGCATAGTTATTTCTGGAAAAGTAGGATCAAAAAATATGTTTTTCTGACCAGCCAAACTCAGATAAATTTCCCACTCAACTTGAACTTTCTGACCATGAATTAGAGCTAAAGCTTTAAATAACCTAAGCTGCTTTACAACGTATCGAAGACAGAACAATGAACTCATTTTTGAACAATAACTAGAACTTTCTGACCATGAATTAGAGCTAAAGCTTTAAATAACCTAAGCTGCTTTAGTCTCAACGTATCGAAGGCAGAAAAATGAACTCATTTTTGAACAATTCTTCTCCTTTCATTTGAAATCAACAACCAATAAACACTTTATGGGCGGCTCTTGGTCCCTTTCTTTTTCATTAGCAATTATTTGGCATTTTTTTATTGGAAATCTTTAGTCCGGAGACTAGAGGTTCCCCTACTTTAGATACTTTTTCCATGAAAACAAATTATCATTTTTTTCTTGAGAGCATTTTTCAATAAGTAGTTCGTTGTTTTCAATAAGTAATTCATTGTTATCAGTTCACTTGCTTTCACTTTTTGATATAGAACGGCTTATTATTAATTTTTAAACTACAATAATCAGTTAAAATTTATAATATTTTTCGCTTGAAACTGCTTACTACTGAAATCCCGGATACCGCGAAATTAACTATAAAATTAAATTGATTTATATATTAGCCATTAAACTTTCTGCATTTTTCTAAAGGAATTTTTCTCAAATATAATAATTATCTGCTATCTAATAGTATCAAATATTAGAATTATGTAGGCCTACTTTTTCATAAAATGGAGTTGGTTCAAATTCAAATCTGATATTGAATTTTTTCCTGATAATTTTTTTTATCATCAGAATTTGTTCAAATCCAATAAGTTTCTTACGATTGTACAGACTTCGGACATTTAACAAGACTAGGGATTAATAATTAATAAGGATATAAATTGAATAGATTTAATAAAGATGGATAATTTTTCAATATTTAGGAACAACCCATAAAATTCGAATGCCTGATTTTATTAGAGATATTTTTCAAACGGATTGACTAATGAGACAGACGGTCGAAGTGAATATATAAAACCATTTATATGAAAAAAAAAATAGTTTTATATATTTATCATATCCATCTCTTAGTCATCTCGTCTGAAAACTATCTCAATAGTTATGGAGATTAGAATTATGTACTTTTTCATAAAATGGAGTTGGTTCAAATTCAAATCTGATATTGAATTTTTTCCTGATAATTTTTTTTATCATCAGAATTTGTTCAAATCCAATAAGTTTCTTACGATTGTACGGACTTCGGACATTTAACAAGACTAGGGATTAATAATTAATAAGGATATAAATTGAATAGATTTAATAAAGATGGATAATTTTTCAATATTTAGGAACAACCCATAAAATTCGAATGCCTGATTTTATTAGAGATATTTTTCAAACGCCTGAGCTCAGGCCGAACTCTGGATTGCAGAGTCGTTAGAACCGTTAGGTTTAGCTGATAATTAAATTGTATTGACATTCGCTCTGATTTGCAACTTTGCAAATAATGCATCATTATTTTATATATTATATTTATATAACATAAAATATTACTTTTAATGTTTTGATACAAATATTCTAATCTGTCATGTAAAAAAATTAAAAATACATTGACTGACTGCAGTATTAGAAATCTCTATATCAGTAATATAATATAGAAATGATAATCTCTGATACTTCTGATAAAGTTTATGCAGTCTTCAATTACTCTGATAAATAAATATTGATGATAATGCACTTATTTGAGAAACTTGATTTGCACTTTTCAGAATTGTTGTGTGTTTGATGAATCATTTATTAATAATTAATTAATTAAACTGCAGTTAAATTTCTTTTATACATATTTATCTTTTGTCTTATTTGAATATTAATAAATTTGCTTCTGAAAAAATCTATTATTTCCAACCAACATAACAATGATTTGTTCCTTCGAATTAGAACATGAAAAGTTTATTTTCACATCAATTGTAAATATACATCCCAATTTTAAGAAAATTAAAAAATAAAAATCTTAAGATAATTAAAATATAACAGCACAAGTTCAAGCAAAAGACTGATATATTTATTTCCTAAAGATTTTTCAGCTTAAAAAAAGCCATCTTCAGTAGGAACAAGTAAAAGAATTACAAAAATGGAACAAGTATCCATTTGTAATTCTTTTACTTGTTCCTAAGCTGAAAGATCTTTAGGAAATAAATATTATCAGTCTTTTGCTTGAACTTGTGCTGTTATATTTTAATTATCTTATAAGAAATAGAAAGTATTTTGAACTTTATTTGAAGTAAAAGTATTAAAAAATCTTCATTTTAGAATCGAAAAAATAAGTAACCTTCTATATTTTGCAACATAAATCTCGGAGTAGGCAATGCAATTTGTAAATAATTTAAACAGGCATTTTTTTAAATTTGCCTTTTTTATTACATTTTGACATTGTAACTATTTGACAACATTCTATAACTTTAAAATTTAAACTTATAAAAACAACACAAATTTTTAAAATATATATTAACAGTTACTCCATGGATTAGATATGCATTTCTAATTCATGGAGTAACTGCTAATGTATATTTTAAAGATTTATGCTGTTTTTATAAGTTTAAATTTTAAAGTTTTAGAATGTTGTCAAATAGTTACAATGTCAAAATGTAATAAAAAAAGGCAAATCTAAAAAAATACCTGTTTAAATTATTTTCTTCTATATTTTGTTTCATATACAGGTAGGCCTCGATTAGTGTGAGTTCGAATGATGTGATTTCGATTAGTGCGACTTTTAAAATTGATACCGTTTTTCAGTTAGTGCGAGCAAATATTTGATTAGTGCGAGTTGTAAGCATAGACCAATCTTACTAACAAAGCTCCTTTTATGATGTCAATTAACAAATTACCATTAATTTTCGGTTAGTAAAACTGGACAAGGAGCAGTCCTAGAACAGTCACACGGCTTTGAATGGGTGAAACATCAGAAAGATGGGCTTTTTGTCGTTAACTGTACTATTATTACATTATTGTACTATTATTTATTTAGCTTTGCTATTGACTACAGTATAGTATTATTTAGCACTTGTTACTAGCTAAATAATACTATTGTATAGAACACCTGTTTAAATTATTTTCTTCTATATTTTGTTTCATATACAGGTAGGCCTCGATTAGTGTGAGTTCGAATGATGTGATTTCGATTAGTGCGACTTTTAAAATTGATACCGTTTTTCAGTTAGTGCGAGCAAATATTTGATTAGTGCGAGTTGTAAGCATAGACCAATCTTACTAACAAAGCTCCTTTTATGATGTCAATTAACAAATTACCATTAATTTTCGGTTAGTAAAACTGGACAAGGAGCAGTCCTAGAACAGTCACACGGCTTTGAATGGGTGAAACATCAGAAAGATGGGCTTTTTGTCGTTAACTGTACTATTATTACATTATTGTACTATTATTTATTTAGCTTTGCTATTGACTACAGTATAGTATTATTTAGCACTTGTTACTAGCTAAATAATACTATTGTATAGAACAATAGTATTATTTAGCTTTGCTACAGTATAGTACAGAATTTTCTTTTTTAAAAAGTACTGTATCGAAATGGATAAAAGGAAGAACACTTCTGATGATAAAACAGGAAACGAAAAAAGAGGTTAGTGATCACGCTAGAGCAAAAAATGGATGTGATTGAGCGACAGAAAAGCGGCGCTCAACTTCCGCTTTCAATTCGCTATTTTGGTTTTAGATTTGGCGGTTGGTTTGATGATGGTATGAGATGCAATTCCTGGTAAGTTTTTAATTTAGATGATGAACAATGATGTAAAATATGAAATAAATATTTCTTAAACAGTTAGTGTTAAGTTTATTGTGGTTATTCATCATGAAGTTAGCTAATGTCCGGAATCTCACAAAGCAAGAACCAATTACCATATTTTACAAAGAGTTAATACTTCGAATAGTGCAAATTCGATTAGTGCGAGTAATTCGTGGAACCAATTATTCGCACTAATCGAGGCCTACCTGTATTAAAATTGAACTGCTTATTATGATTAAAAAAGTTACTATACATATAGCATACTATATATTGTGCTGTCTATTTAAAAATTAAAAATTAGTTTTCAGGTCACACCATGTGATAGGGCTGCATCAATTATAAAAAATATTAATTTTGAATATTACTCGATACATTTTTATGAAGAATTGAAAATATCCAATATTTGTTTAGAAAATATCAATACTTCTGATATCAATACCATAGATTTAAAATGAATATTTATTTTCATCTAAAAAATAACAATAAACTAATAAAATAATCATTCCTTAAAAAATAAATATTTTTCTCTAAAAAATAATAATAAACCAATAAAATACCGGTAATCATTTCTTAAAAAAATATCACTTTATGAAACATAAAATGTTTAAAGATTTATTACTTTTTGCAACTGATAAAAAACAATTTAATAAAAATTTATTTATTAAAAATACTGCACATTACTTCATATAACATTACTTCATATAACATCATTTCATGTATGAAAAACTTAATAATTATATCTACAATATATTTGTAATCCATGTAAAAAAAACAATGAAAATGATGCAATAAAATTAAAATATTATTTTAAAAGAATATATTAATCAAATAAGTAAAATAAACATTTGAATAAAAGTAAATCAATCAGTTATCAGAGTTTTAAAAATACTTATTTTTATTACATTATAAACAATCAACAAAATTTTATTTTTGAATATCAACTAAAATGAGAATTAAAAAATATAGTCTGATCAGAGTAGAATGCTGGATGACCACTTAAATGCATAAAAATATCATGTGATGATAGAAATTGTATTGTAAGAATTAAGTGAAGACATGGTTTTTTGATTCCTCTTTTTAGTTTATATGATTATAGAAAAGTTTGTTATATTTCTGGACAGATTAAATAAAAATTTTTTTCTTAATTTTTTCCATGATGGCCCTGAATTCTATGAATTATTCTCATTTCAATAGGTAATTAATATCTACTAATTCTACTGTAAATATTAAATGACTAGCCATTCTATTTTGTTATTTTGAAGGAGAATTATAACACTAATTAACAATAACAATATAATTTTATTTCAAATGTTTTCGGTTTCTGCAAACTATTTGCAGGAATATTTAATTAACATACAGAATATACTTAAAAATAAAAATTTCTTTGAGTATAATCTGTATATTAATTAAATATTTCCTGAGGATGTGTTGTAGAAACTGAAATAAAATTACATTGTTACTGCTAATAAGTGCAATAAATTGTATTTTATAATTTTCCTTTATAATAACAGAATCTATTTAAACAGTTGTTGAACTTGACAATTATTCTGTTTTATTATAAGTGATCAATAATATTTCTGTAGCAGAAACCATCAAAAATTTTTATTGTTCAAAATAGCAAATTAAGCTTAAATACAATGTTATAGCATTTTTGACTATAAATAAGCTCTTTGCAGTATCAAATAATAATAATGATGATATAAAATATTCAAAGAAATTATTATAAATATAGAACAAATTTTAGCAACCAAACAAAATTGATCGTTTAGTTGCTAAAAGTAAAAAAATGCTAAACTTACAGCATTTATGTATTATAATATGGTGTGAAGTAAAAATGATTGTGTCACATCATTCCCAGTCATATTTCTCTAAAATGATTTTATTGAAGTGTTTGTCAGGTAGAAAATATCAAATAAATATTGAATTTTTTCATTGTTTTTGAATATCAACAAATATATACAATTAATTGGTTCAGCTTCAAATTAGATAAATTTATCTTTTTATCCAATAAGATTAGGTGAGTTGGAAGAGGAGCTGATTTAGCCAGAATGAGATATAGACAACTTTGGTTGAAAAAGTATTTTAAAAAATATTTAATAAAATTTAAATGATAAATAATCAGAATCAAAATGCAATAGGAATTTTGCTGCAAATGATAGAAGTAGAAAGTTGACTGGAATAATCACACAATTGTTGGAAGTGCAAAACTGATGTCTGAAATAAATTGCAAAATAATTTTCTTGTATTTTCAAAATGATCCAAAGTATCTGAAAATGCACAAATTGTTTATCAGAAATATCAGAAATCACTATATTTCTATTTAATATTAACTGATGATACATGTATTAGTGGCAGCCATATTTATTTTTTAAAAAGATTGATCAAACACATTCCTGATTTTATTTGTAAGAACTCTGTAAATTTAATATTTTTAAATTTATTAAAATTGAATATTCACATATATCCACATATTTTTTATAAAATAATCAAGAAGAAAAAGACATTTTTAGAAATAAATATGGCATATCCAACTATTACGTAGGAAGCATTGACAGTACAAAGAGGATGAAAAATGATTACAGTAGAATCTCCCTAATCCAACACATATGGTTCCGGGGCTTGTTGGATTTCAGAGATTTATTGGATTATTGGATGTTCAATGGAAAAAATGGAATTACACAAACGAATATGCTCCATTTATTAAGACTTTCATGTCAATGCTCTTGCTGTTCAAATCTTTCACAAACCCTTAAATTTTATTCGATTTTTTTTTAATGTCATAAATGGTAGCTTGTCCAATATCGTAAAATGAAGCAAAATCACTAAACTTTTTCCCAAATCAAGTTTCTTAATTATTTCTGCCTTTTCGACCAGAGTCAATGTCTTATATTTTTGTTTTTCTCTTTTTCTGATTTGTGGCATTACATAAAGGTAAATCATAATACTGATACAGTAAAAACACTAATTTGCAATAATCGTGTACTGAACTTAAAAATTAGTCTGACTATAAGCCTGAGCAATGAACAAATAACGACCGACAATTTGTTTATGTCAGTTTCTCTTTCTTTCACATTGACAAATTGTGACATGAAAATTTTATGTGGACAGTGCAATGGTTCGCAGAGTGTTGGACTACTGGAAGTGTAATAACTTAAAAATGCACTTCAAGCAAGGTATAAGAAAACTTTTAATGAGCAAGGTATAAGAAGACTTTAAAATACTTGCTTGAAGTGCTTTTTTAAGTTATTATAGACAGTTAAAGCAAGAGTTTTTGTTTATCTTTGTTCTACTGGAAGTGCCGGACTGGTGAATTGTCGGACTACAACTCAACTGTACTTTTTATATTTTAGATCTTATTTGTACAGATCTTATTTGTTATTTGATACTGCATATTTAAAAATATATATATGATCATATATATCTACATATTTAAAAAAAATCAAAAGAATCAATAAGAGGATGATCTTTGTTAGGAATAAATGTAGCAGATTTGTGATTGCTACAATGAGAATATGATGCAACTGAGACAGCAAATCTTACAATCTTGCAAAAAATTTTTCAAACTGGCTCAAATATAATAATGTA
Source organism: Olivierus martensii (assembly GCA_000484575.1). Lineage (NCBI taxonomy): Eukaryota > Metazoa > Arthropoda > Arachnida > Scorpiones > Buthidae > Olivierus > Olivierus martensii. The sequence continues at coordinate 26,051 of AYEL01076164.1, read as the reverse complement.
TTTAATAGAAAAAATATAGACACAATAAATGACAACGCTAAGTGTTAGAATGCGCTATAAATTTACATGCCTACATCAGTGACAGATTTTTGCATAAGCGGTGGAAGTGGGGCTGCCTCGGACCCTGCAACCCAAGGGCCCTTTATTTTATGATAGTAATACATATTTAATTTTTTAATACAATTTTTAACAAGATTTATATACTACAACAATATTTCTGAATTCAAGAATACTCGTACAATTAACCTGATTAAGAAAGTTTTGACTATGAATATGGCCCTTGGTCTTTTTTTTACTTTTTTTCAAGGCCCTAATAAATCAAATACCAACTATTTACATTTGTTACAATGTATCCAAACATATATGCATTGTATTGGATTGGAAACTAAGTCATTGCGGATTTTTCAAGGATTTTTTGTTTTAGGTGGTTTAGAATGCATGTATGCAATACATTCAGTTTCTCTGCTATCTCCCTGTTGAACTATGACGATAGGTATCAATTATGGCCTTTATTTTCTCATCACCGACTTCAACTGGACGTCCAGAGCGCTCCTCGTCTTTTAATGAAAAATAACCCAAATGAAATTTCGCAAACCAGTTCTGACACTGCCATTCTTTTAAGACTTCATCACTATACACAGCACATAACTTTTTGTGAGTTTGTGTTGCATTACTACTTTTACGAAAATAAAAAAGCAAAATGCGATGAAAATGTTCACTTCGGTTCTCCATGTTTTAGCTTATTACACACATACACTATTTAGCAGATCAATGTAACTTTGTTACTGAATGCTTCATACAGGATCAGGTAATAACATATCAAAAGATCTTATCTGTGCGAAGATGTAAACATGCATAAAAATACAAGTAACATCACCTGTTAGTGAAATCCAATGACTTAGTTTCCAACCCAATAACAAATGTATGTGTTTGGATAGAATATCAAAATTATGGTAAAAATTAAAAAAAATTACACATGAAAAAATATTGTTTATTATCAATAAAATTATGCAATGTAGTATAATTCAAAATGTTATATCTTTAGGAACTGCGTGACGGACAATGCTATATTATGTTGAGAACTTGTATCTCACTATCATGTGCTTATGCTTGAGTGAGTAGCAATATGGCACTGTTGTAAATAGTGCCACTAGCGTTCTTCCCCGTTTTAAGTGCTAAGCAATAACAATATGTAACATGAGTGGAAAAAGCACTTAAACTAATAAAAAAGTATTTAAAAAATAGTTTTGGGTAAAATCATTTACATTTATCAATAATGTTTATAGAAAATGACGTGACACCAAACCTGAATTTTGAAAACATTATTGGTAAATATGTTGTATCTAAAAATAGAAAAGTACTGTCATAAATAAAAAAAACTTTTTGGATAAAGTTAATGTTATAAGTAATTTGTAATGCTATTGTGATTAAAGCTTTTATTGAACATTGTTAAATTTTTATAAAAAAATTGTTATTTGCTCAATTTTGTTACATACTTGTATGCATTTTTCTAAAAATAAAAGAATTAATTTTCTAAAAAAAAAAAATACAATTTATTTTAATAGGTCCTCAAAATTCTCTCATGCCTTGGGCCCCCTTAAGGAAAGTCTGCCACTGGCCTACAATATCAACCCCAATGGGAGGGAATGTAGTTGAAATAAACAAACTCTGTTCCCCTCTATTTTTTGTCTCCTGTCTCTCCGTTATTAGTTAGTCTTTCAATAGCTATCAATAGATTCAATACTATACCATTTTAATGTTTCCACTGATTTCTTACCTAAAATTTGTAATAGAGTATGGGCCCAGGAAATGCTGAAAAATTGTAAGTCTGAGAAATTGAGTGTGTGAAGAACTACAGTGAGTGATTAGTTAACGAACAGTTTGGATAATGAACACTTCACAGAACAAACTGTGTGACCCGTGGACTGACGGAATGAGAGGGCCAAATGGCCGCGTGGTAAAGCTGTGCCTTACCATCCTGGAGGATCCGAGTCTCACTCCTCCAATTTTTCAGGAGGGGTCTGGGCCCGGCCTGTTGAACCTTATTCTTAAACAATCCGGTTGACCCCATCATGGTGTTGGCCAGGCTCTGATGAGCTCTATAACTGGCAGCCGCCAGATAAAAATATCTCATGAGGATATGGCGGCTTAACTAATCTAACAGAATGACAGGCTTAGGCCTTGTGCGTTTGTGGACTTTTGGGTAAGGATGGGGGAACAGTAGTTTTTCCCAATTAAAATGTACTCAAAAACAACTTAAAACAAATCAAAGATTTATTAAAGAAGGTAAGAGAGAGATTTTACAATATTTTGGTGTTAGAATGGCACCCATACCAGATTGAGGTCAATAGGCTTAGGGATCTCTATCACGACAATGCTATTAATCACTTCCGAAAAATCCTGAAGCTAAAAGCAATTGAGACATTGGACAGATTTTTTAATGGAAAATAAACATAATAGATTAAAATGCAAGACTATGTATGTTTATATTATTGTTATTACTTATAAATAAACATAATAAGAAATTATATAATTTTTTATTTATTTTTTTGAGTCTCTAGAAGAAATTAATCAAATTCCCATAAAAATCTATGGTAGATCGATGATCAGTTAACGAACAATTTGAATAATGAACATTGTCTTGGAACGGATTATGTTTGTTAACCAATCACTCACTGTAGTCAAATCAGTTTTGAAGATTAAGTCATTCATCATTTACTGTAACTCTCATGCAGTTTGTCAAGACAAGTTACATCTGGTTATATGAATTTGTAAATATGCTTTTCAATTTAAAATGATGTCTGATAAAATTGATCTGAGTAGCATATATAAGTTCAACAGAAGAAATGATCACCAATGGAAATTTCAAATGAAGTGCACCCTAAGAGCAAGTTCTATCAACATAATAGCAGACAGCTCTGAACTAAAACCAATTGAAGCGGGAAGAGAACTTAATGAATGGAATAGACATGATGCTATTGCAATCTTTACATTTGAAGCTAGGCCAGTAATAAAGGCATCTCGAATGTTCTTGTTCCTATAAGTCTCTGATTTGGGTAGAACTGTGAAAAACAAAGAACTTTTGTTTTGAAATATTTTTAATACCACTTAAGAATTGCGAGATATCACAAAAAAAAAGATGCTGCCACATGTACCGCAATTGAGCTATTCAAGCAATAATAAAAGGAAGAATCTGACAGAAAGCATCTGTGTACATCTGTGGCAACCAACGAGCTGAAACAAGTCCTGAAACCCTTGTTCTTAAGTATGGCTCCATGCTGAACTGTGATGGCAAAAGACTTGTCACACCTACGGTTCAAGTGCTACTACCTCTTCCGATCTTGAACTGTGATGGCAAGACTTGTCACACCTGCGGTTTGAGTGCTACTTCCAGAGTATCAGAATTCGTCTTGAATCTGCATATTACTGCTCTTTGCTGCTTCAATAATGTTTGGCAATGTACAAAGATGCACAATAATGTTTGGCAATGTACACAGATGTCCTCTGTCTGATTTTTATTCTTCTTACTGCTTGAATAGCCCATTCGGTGGTACTGTAGTGTTGTGGCAACACTATTCGGTTTCCCCGTTCTCCTACTACTGGCAACACTTCGCCTCTGTTGTGATCTTGCCACTTGTGTATGAGTCTTCTCAACAGCTGTCCAGCATTTACTGTATGCTCTCTCAATCTAATGTAATCGAATCTGTACCTGCATTTTATTGGAATAAAGCCTGTTCTTCAGATAACTCAAATAGTGTTTGATTAGTAAATAACACCAAGCACTTGAAGCAGGACAAGTTTGTCCTGCTTCAAGTGCTTGGTGTTATTTACTACGTTAATAGAAGCAGCGGAACTAGGTTGTTTAAAATTAGTGTTTGATTATTCTACCACAATTTATTCCAATAACTTATGATGGATAAATTCTTGAAACCTGAGCGACTCAACATCAGTCCCGAAGACAGCAGAGCACCTCAACATTGGAGCCATTGGTTAAGGACCCTTGAAAATTTCTTATCCACCTCAACTGCCACAGAAAAAGATAAACTGAGTTTACCGATCAACCTCGTCAGCCCGAGAATTTATTCTTATATTTCAGAATGTATGACTTATGTAGCTGCTGTTTCCACCCTGTTCCATCTGTATGTTAAACCAGCTAACGAAATAATTGCTCGATACAAACTCGCCACTAGACGACAACAGCCAGGTGAGTGAATTGATCTATTCTTTCAAGCACTGAAAAGTCTTAGGAAGGACTGTAACTTCACTGCACGATTCATACGATCTGAAGTAAATAAACTTTCCAAAGACAATCTCATTGAAGAAAGTATATCTCCTTGGAGGGCTCAATTTTGTGGTTTCCAATCTGTATACCATATGTCAAGAAGGAGATAAATATAGCATAGAACCAAGTTCGTAATGCAGGTCTGTCTGAAATTCTTGAAAGATATCTTTGAGTGAATGTAGTTTTTCTTATTATACATTATATATTATACGTTAACGTATAATATATGCAATATGGTGAGTATATGACAGTCTACAATCTAAAAATATTCCTAAATCTTTATGTCAGTCAGTTGGAGTAAAAGACGACACTTCTCCATAAGTTATTAAATTCTCCCCCTTTTTTTAAATAAAAAATCATATATTTTGTCTTACTTGTTAGATTCATTTATTAACAAATTATCATCACTGAACCATTTTTTAATTTTCACAAAATCGGAGATTAAAGTTTGTTCACAGGTATGCAAGACCTTGAAATCATCAGCCTAAGCAATTATAGTTGTCTGGATATCAAGAGTGAAAACATTGTTAACATACGATATACTTTGGTAATCAAAATTTTTTCCTCTACTTCCTATCTCATCGCGTTTCCGAGAAGAAAGGGTGATACAAATGCTAGAAAACACCCTGTATACTGTCAGTAAACTGTATCATATTAGATATAGTAGATTTGCACTTCATTGCATAATGTTAATTATTGGAAATTTCATTTTTAGTACAGTGATTTATGTATTTTAACAATATCTTTTCGAAAATTTGAAACAAACAATCAGAGATGCACAAAGGTCTATAAGAAGTTGCATCTTGAGGATTTTTGAATTTTCGTATTAAAATGATTTTCCCAATTCTTATATATACTGTCAGTAAACTGTATCATATTAGATATAGATCTGCACTTCATTGCATAATGTTGATTATTGGAAATTTCATTCTTAGTGCAGTGATATATATATTTTAACAATATCTTTTTGAAAATTCAAACCCATATGATTGTGCCAATAATCTCATTTTGGCCAAAAATGGACAGTGCCCTATACCTCGGATCCACAGATATATACTGTCAGTAAACTGTATCATATTATATATAGTATATCTGCACTTCATTGCATAATGTTGATTATTGGAAATTTCATTCTTAGTGCAGTAATATATATATTTTAACAATATATTTTCGAAAATTCGAAACAAACAATCAGAGACGAACAAAGGTCTTTAAGAAGTTGCATCTTGAGGATTTTTGAATTTTTTAACACCTCATAATCCAAGACGCCTTGTATTCCGTAAAAATGAAAATAAAAAATCAAGCATATTTTAAGCCTACATAATTTCACGCTAAAAGCGATAAAAAAATTTTTATTTACAAGCTGCGAAAAAACTCGTCCTTTGCACATTTTACGCAGTACTTAACTAATGCGATTAGCTGGAAAGAATAAATAAAGTTTCAAAATACGGATAAATATAAGTATTTATTTGATATCAGCTCAATACAAAATTATGCAGTGATTTTTAATTAATGATGCAAAACAATCAATTACTTTATCCAAATTGAGAGGCTTTTGCGATTTTTCTCTTGATGAACATGATTGCTAAATAGCTTAACAAATCATTAAGCTTTTCTCTTGATGAACATGATTGCTAAATTGCTTAACCGATCATCAAGCATTCTGTTACGTAAATACGATTTAATAAAGTGCATACGGGAGAATGTTCTTTCACATCGGTGTGGCCCACCCTTGGCCGACCCAAAAAAAAAAAAAAGCTGGTTACGTCACTGGTCCCTAGTATGGATTTACAAAAAATAATGAAAATGTTTTATGTTGTAGGAGAGTAAATGTAGTTTTATAAATGTGTTAAGTAAAAACCGTGTTGAAGTACTGTGTTATATGAGGGTTTCCACAATTTTCAAATCATGTTAGAGTGAAAAAATGTTGCAGGAAGCTGTGTTATAGGAAGAATACCTGTATAAATTAAATGCATTTTTATTCATAGTAGAAGAAATGCATTGATACTTGAAAATTGAATAAGTTATGATAATTTATAACATTTATTTACTCTTCATAAATTGCTGTCATATTATAAAAAAAATTAAAAACATATATAAATAATCAAATTTTTTTTCTTCATTCAATAGTAAACATTTGAATGAATCAGGAGAAACAAGAAATTTAATAAACCATGAAACAAAGTAAAAAAAATTAAAGCATGCCAAAGTATTATACATATAACAAAAATATTTTCATATGCTTTTATTGTTATAAATATCAGTATTGCAGAAATACCACTCAACCTAATTAATTTGGAAATGTACATTTATTGGCAGATTAAAATTAAACTATAAGCCAAATAAGCAATTATTTGGTTTATAGCTTATTTTTATTTAGTATTTACAGTAAGACAGAAGTACTACATTATGACTTAAACAAATCAGTTGATATTAGCCTAATTATTCAAAATAAGTATCAATACATTGATTGATGCTTATTTTGAATAATTACAGTAATTGAAAACAAACATAATCTGTAAATATTAGCATAAATTAAATAGGAGTTCAAATTTTTGATATCAGATATTTGAATCCTTTTAAGCATTAATATAAAATTTATAATTTCTAAAAATTCAATTTTTATTGAATATTTGAAATATTTAACACCTCATAATCCAAGACGCCTTGTATTCCGTAAAAATGAAAATAAAAAATCAAGCATATTTTAAGCCTACATAATTTCACGCTAAAAGCGATAAAAAAATTTTTATTTACAAGCTGCGAAAAAACTCGTCCTTTGCACATTTTACGCAGTACTTAACTAATGCGATTAGCTGGAAAGAATAAATAAAGTTTCAAAATACGTGATAAATATAAGTGTTTATTTGATATCAACTCAATACAAAATTATGCGGTGATTTTTACTTAATGATGCTTGATATCAGTCAATACAAAATTATGCGGTGATTTTTACTTAATGATGCAAAACGATTGATTACTTTGTCCAAATCGAGAGCTTTGGCGATTTTTCTCTCGATGAACATGATTGCTAAATTGCTTAACCACTACGCCGCCGCTTTGGTTGAAAGACATCTAATTTTTTAGGTATAAATTAAATTGAACGCATTATGAGGCCAGAACAGCCTAATAGGCACTTGCCCCATGGCGTTCGCCCCGATTCCATAGATAACAATATTTGCGGGGCAAGAGCTTACCAGGGGTTTTCTCAAAAAGTTTTGAAATGTCAAAAAATGTTGTTTACGTAATGCAAACCTTAATCAATATTCTTCGTACTTACTAAAAGATATCTCCTAATATGAAGTTATCTTAAGAATTATTGCACTTTTAAAATAACGTAATATAAACCTTAATCAATATTCTTCGTACTTACTAAAAAATATCTTAATATGAAGTTATCTTAAGAATTATTGCACTTTTAAAATGCTGTCAAAATTTTGTTTGCTGTTCCGACGGGACGCGTTTGTAAAAGTCCATGTAAATACTGGATTCGCATCATTCATCGTGAGTTATCTAAGTCGATAGGTCGATAGTAATTTGTAGTAGAATACTCCAATATCAAATAGCAAAATTTCGATTATCTTATAATAAAAAAAATCCCGATAATGCATTTCCCCCAAGTACGCCTTTATCCTACTCCACCTTATATGAGTGTCTCGAAACTTCTGAAAGACTGCGCTGGGGCCACAAACTCAGGTTGCCTCACCTTCTGTACGGTTTTTCTGTTTATTAATATTTATTGTTATAGCCATTGCTACACAGAGGATCAACAAATTACTGTTATAGCCATTATTACTGATGATCAACGAAAAATAAATAAAAACGATTATTTCGGGAATTCTCGGGAAATACGATTTCTCGTTCTCGATTCCAAAATTTTGGAATTTGGAAACTCTAATCTCAGATAATAATTGTAACGCAAGCTGAGTAAAATTTTGTAGAACTGCTTGCTCATAACTGTAAATGAATTTGCAAATATGGTTGTCTACTTTATTATATGATTAGGATGGCAAATGCTGCTCATCGTGCTTTTAAATGTGCAGAAAATAGTACATAAAATATGAGAATTAACATTATTTATTATGACATTAAACTGAAATCTCATAATATGAATTAGTATATAATGAATATCGTTTGTGCATCAAATGCTTAATTTAACAGTTTAAATTCTTCACAAGTGTTATTTGCAAGGCCTTTTATTGTTTATTCTATACAAATAGTACATAAATCAAATGTAGTCCCTCATTATTATTTTTATTACCATCAAATTTCATTTTTGAGAATTTCTTCAACAAACCTTAATGAAATTTGATACTGAAGATATTTTTTGCTTATCTATTGCAATCCTAATTAACAACATGCAAGATTTTCCATATAATTATGTGTGTTATCAGTTTATCTTGTCAATTGAATTTGAAAATTTCATTATGAAATTTTAATAAAATTTTTTTTATTGTTATATAGAACTAGGCAAGTGCTTCATTAAAAATGGATCTGATTTTATTAGTATGATGTATATAATATGTTGACTGAATTATTATATATAAAATTCTATAAAAAAAAATTGCAAAATAAGAATTAATGCAATTGCATTTTTTTATAACTCGAAGTGAATTTTACTAATCATAAAACTGTTTTACACAAATTAGAGAGGACAAAATTTAAATAATATAAAAATTTATTTCAAGTTTAATAATTACATTATAGATAATTGAGTCACATTTCAAAGTTTCAGTAAAATCAAACTACAAGAAATTGATTAATTTATGAAACATTTCTACAAATTCTGGCTTAATAATAATTTTTTCTTTTTATTTATATGAATCATGATAACGCTATTATAATTATTATTATATATATAAAATAATATTATCAGTGCAGATGTGAATTTCGGCAATGTACAGTAATACTGATAATTTTATCTACATAATTTACAATCTAAATAAAATACTAAAACTAAAAAATATAGTTTCATGAGCAATATTGATTTAAGGCAGGGTGAAATTCGTTATGGTGAATAATTTTCAAACTTTTAATCTTTCTTCGATTCTGTAAGAAAAAAAAATACTTTTATTAGAAATTTAAATAAATACAAGCAGCAATATTAGAATTTAAACTGAAATTCTATTTTGCAAAATACTGTAAAGTTGAGTCTCTTTAGTAGAACACTTGTCACATGAAAATTTCACAGAGTGTCGGAGACTGACGTAAACAAATTGTTAGTCGCTATTCGTTCGTTGCGCAGGCGTTATACAGTGGTGCCTCTCACTAATCCGTCGCCGAAGTAATGTCGAATTGAGAAGCTGTCGAATTGTGAATTGCGGGACAATATTTCCCATATAAGACTATGGAAAGTACAGGGTAGACCATAATTATGTATATGATGTTTGACTGACTGTAATATTTGTAATTCTGGACAAAAAGTTTCGATATGGCAACATGTGTAGCCTGAGAGTGGGGTTTGGGGTGGTGTCTCTTATGATGGGTTGATTGGCCCATCTTTTTCGATGATACTGTTACTGGAAAAAGTTACCTTAAATTGCTTACAGACACTGTGTATCCTTTACTGTCTGCACGACCGGACATTAATGACCTGTGTTGGCAGCAAGATGGAGCACCGCCACACTATGCCCCACCAGTGCGAGAGTGGCTGAACGAAACATTCCCGTCAACGTGGGTCTGTGGAGTGGCCAGCTCGATCTCCCGATTTGACATCACCTGACTTTTTCTTATGGGGTTTTTTAAAGGACAAAGTATATCAACATCACATACGTAATTTGGCCGAACTACGGGAAGCTATCACAGAAGAGTTCCACAGGATACCAGTACAGGTCTGTCAAGCTGCTTGTGACAACGTTGCTCTTTGTCTCCAGGCATGTATCGATTTGGATGGTGTATTGATGGACCATGCCATGCAGAACAGAGATTAAAATTCTTGTAAGGAAAGGTATGAGAGTAATGTCTTTATGTTCAATTTTATGTTCAAGTTATGTTGCTAATTTCTTTACCGCAGTCTTCGAAACATCATATACATAATTATGGGCCACCCTGTAGATTAATTCGTTATCAGTCTCCATTCCACTCCCCTGATGGGTGAGTTGAGAGAGATACGCTATAATTATTTACTTTATTATATGTGTTTTACTATTGTATAACACACTAAATTACAAAATACACCATTTTATACATAACACACAATTTATAAGCCCTTGGATGTTGGAATGAAGTCTTCCAGCAGATACCCTAGCGCCCATAATCTTCTCTCTCTGTTGCAAAACGTTGCCATAGTTGTCCTAGGAACACCATACTCGAGTTCCATTTTAATTGTTCTACCTTTCTGCACTTTATCTACAATTTTTTTCTTCGTCTCTTCGCTCAATCGAGTGTTCTTCTTTTCGGAATTATTCCTCTGGTCAGTTCTCTTTGAACCCATCCTTACATTTCACTCAAAAAAAATAATAATAATTACAAATTTTTTACTTTCTGAAAAATGTAGAATTGAAAATTAACATAAACAACATGGGCAAACACCAAAGTAGCCCAAAAAGAATTTACAAATAGCAAATGACATAACACAATTCCATGCACGCGCATGCGCCAATCCGCGAAACGCAAATGTCGAATTGCGAGGCACCACCGTAGTCGGACTAATTTTTAAGTTCATCACTGAGTGTTCGCGAAACGCAAATGTCGAATTGCGAGGCACCACCGTAGTCGGACTAATTTTTAAGTTCACACTGTTTATTGTAAAATAGTGGTTTTTTTGCTATATCAGTGTTTGTTGTTTACCTTTGCTTAATGCCAGAAATCGGAAAAAGTGAAAAAATCGGGATAACATTGAGGGGTTTGTGGAAGATTTCGACAGCAAGAGCAATGACAGGAAAGTCTTAATAAACTGAGTAAGATCCAATAATCCGACAAGCCCGAGTCCCATAAGTGTCGGATTAGAGAGACTCTACTGTATGTAAATTGAAGCTTTAATCTGGAAGATATTTGTCAGGAAGAAATCCGGCATGTTTTTTTTACCTCAATCTTAGCTGATGAAAGAAGTTAAAACCCCTCAACCTTGGCTAATGAAGAAGACTTAAAAGTTAAACGTAACGAATATGTTAATATAATTTAATTATAAACTTATTTATTCCTTTATAAGTTTTAATCGATGTTTTTACTTTTATACGATGCAATTTTTTTGTTTTATTATCGAAAAGTAGGAATCCATAAAAATTTTTATGGAATTAATTTCAATTTAATTAATTTTTATTATTTCTAAACCAATAAATAATTTTAATTTTACTTGTAAACATATTATTTGAAAAAAATTCTAAAAATGTTATATATTTACCTAATTTAACGGATTCTTTTTATAAAATTGCAATTAGCAATCGAAGAATTATGCTAAGGACTATCCATAAACTGCTTTACGCTATTTTGAACACACACTGGGTGGATTCTGCTTTTCACGGAATTGATACCATTCGATAGATCTCATCAAACTGGTCAAAAATTATAATAGAACGATGGACGAAAGCGGCACCGATTAGAAAATATTTCGAAAAATTTACCTCGGAATTGATAAACGAACCATGTACCGCTGCCATATTGAAGGAGAAGTAAAACGTCACGTGACCATCATCGTAATGAAGAAATTTGTTATGGTTTTAATTTACACCTAAAAAAGTTTTTCTTCTCTTTCACATTCTTCTATTGAAGAATAAAAACTTACTTTTTATTCGAGAACTGTACATTTGAAACACAAAATACTCAAATGGAAACAATTAACACCATCATAAAATTAATTCAGTTTCAAATCGAAATCAAAAATAGACTGCATATCATCTCTCTCATTAGTCATAAATGCAATTTATGTCTAATTTTAGCAAAGTATCTCCCAACGATTACATTTTATGTATGTATTGTGTGTCCCTAGCAGGGACATAACTATGGGTGGGCCATGGCCCATGCATTAAAAGTTCTGGCCCATCCTGAATATATAACCCGAAATAAAGTTCTGGCCCACCCTGAATATATAACCCGAAACGTAAAATTGGAAACTGCCCATCCTGAATATATAACCCGAAACGTAAAATTGAAAACTGCAAGAGTGACTCCACATAACCCAAGATGCCTTGAGTTTTATAAAAATGAAAATTTACAACCGAATACATTATTTATTTATTTAATCATTCCCTTCACCCTGCAAAACAATGTAATTATGGGTCTCTCCTTTAATCAGCAAAATAAGTTGTATTATATACTCTACATGCTCTGTTCCAAAACGATTGGGATGTTTTCTCTAATCTGTAAGTTGGCACTGAAAGAAAGTCAATCTTGCGAGTGTAGAATTGAGGTACATTGAAAGATAAATAATTGAAAGGAAGATCACCATTGGCATATTTTGAAATCATTTTAACATCATAATCTGTTACTATCTGAGAAAAAGTAGGCAGATTCAAAGTATTACTAATTTGTTCTGAATGAGCATTTACACAGTATGAATTAAATTTTTGGATTGTACATTGCCACACAACTTCCAAATGACCGAGATAAGAAATAGATCCAGAAGCATAAATCTGTATACCATATGTCAAGAAGGAGATAAATATAGCATAGAACCAAGTTCGTAATGCAGGTCTGTCTGAAATTCTTGAAAGATATCTTTGAGTGAATGTAGTTTTTCTTATTATACATTATATATTATACGTTAACGTATAATATATGCAATATGGTGAGTATATGACAGTCTACAATCTAAAAATATTCCTAAATCTTTATGTCAGTCAGTTGGAGTAAAAGACGACACTTCTCCATAAGTTATTAAATTCTCCCCCTTTTTTTAAATAAAAAATCATATATTTTGTCTTACTTGTTAGATTCATTTATTAACAAATTATCATCACTGAACCATTTTTTAATTTTCACAAAATCGGAGATTAAAGTTTGTTCACAGGTATGCAAGACCTTGAAATCATCAGCCTAAGCAATTATAGTTGTCTGGATATCAAGAGTGAAAACATTGTTAACATACAAATAAAAAGAAAGGCACTAATAGCAGATCCTTGGGAAATTCCTAAGGTTGGGGAAAATGCCGAAAGTAAACATTTCCATTAATAATCTGGTATATTCTTCTTTTTAAATAATGAATGATCCAATAAATAAATATATACTCCAATGAAAATTCATCATTTAGTTTTTTGAATAAGGCAAAAATATCAATGGAATCGAAGGCAGCAATGATGTCAAGAAACAAAACATTAGTATTAAAATGATTTTCCCAATTCTTATATATACTGTCAGTAAACTGTATCATATTAGATATAGATCTGCACTTCATTGCATAATGTTGATTATTGGAAATTTCATTCTTAGTGCAGTGATATATATATTTTAACAATATCTTTTTGAAAATTCAAAACAAACAATCAGAGATGCACAAAGGTCTATAAGAAGTTGCATCTTGAGGATTTTTGAATTTTTTAAACACCTCATAATCCAAGATGCCTTGTATTTCATAAAAATGAAAATAAAAAACCACAAGCATAATTTAAGCCCACATAATTTCATGCTAATAACGATAAAAAATTTTTATTTACAAGCTGCGAAAAACGTGTCCTTTGCACATTTTACGCAGTACTTAATTAATGTGATTAGCTGGAAAGAATAAATAAAGTTTCAAAATACCGGTAAATATAAGTATTTATTTGATATCAGCTCAATACAAAATTATGCAGTGATTTTTAATTAATGATGCAAAACAATCAATTACTTTATCCAAATTGAGAGCTTTTGCGATTTTTCTCTCAATGAACATGATTGCTAAATTGCTTAACCGATCATCAAGCATCCTGTTACGTAAATACAAATTTAATAAAGTGCATACGGGAGAATGTTCTTTCACATCGGTGTGGCCCACCCTTGGCCGACCCAAAAAAAAAAAAAGCTGGTTACGTCACTGGTCCCTAGTATGGATTTACAAAAAATAATGAAAATGTTTTATGTTGTAGGAGAGTAAATGTAGTTTTATAAATGTGTTAAGTAAAAACCGTGTTGAAGTACTGTGTTATATGAGGGTTTCCACAATTTTCAAATCATGTTAGAGTGAAAAAATGTTGCAGGAAGCTGTGTTATAGGAAGAATACCTGTATAAATTAAATGCATTTTTATTCATAGTAGAAGAAATGCATTGATACTTGAAAATTGAATAAGTTATGATAATTTATAACATTTATTTACTCTTCATAAATTGCTGTCATATTATAAAAAAAATTAAAAACATATATAAATAATCAATTTTTTTTCTTCATTCAATAGTAAACATTTGAATGAATCAGGAGAAACAAGAAATTTAATAAACCATGAAACAAAGTAAAAAAAATTAAAGCATGCCAAAGTATTATACATATAACAAAAATATTTTCATATGCTTTTATTGTTATAAATATCAGTATTGCAGAAATACCACTCAACCTAATTAATTTGGAAATGTACATTTATTGGCAGATTAAAATTAAACTATAAGCCAAATAAGCAATTATTTGGTTTATAGCTTATTTTTATTTAGTATTTACAGTAAGACAGAAGTACTACATTATGACTTAAACAAATCAGTTGATATTAGCCTAATTATTCAAAATAAGTATCAATACATTGATTGATGCTTATTTTGAATAATTACAGTAATTGAAAACAAACATAATCTGTAAATATTAGCATAAATTAAATAGGAGTTCAAATTTTTGATATCAGATATTTGAATCCTTTTAAGCATTAATATAAAATTTATAATTTCTAAAAATTCAATTTTTATTGAATATTTGAAACTAATACCATTTACTAAATATCTTAAGTAAATTATAATAAAATTAAGAGATGTTAACAGGTCTAGTGTTGCTAGTGGAACTGCTACTTTTGCTAAAGTTATCAATATGCCCTTTGATCCCATTATGAAAAAGATGGAAAAGGCACTTAATATTTGGATTGAGGACCAAACACAAAAGAGAGTTCCTCTAAATAGTTTGCAAAGTCGCAAATTTTAATGAATATCAATACTATTAATTACAACTAAACCTAACGGTTCTAACAACTCTGCAATCCAGAGTTCGGCCTGAGCTCAGGTCTTTAACTAAGTTCTAACTTAAATCTAATTAACTACTAAACAATCTAACACAATGTAACGTCTAACTGATGAAACAAAACCGGAAATCGGAACTTAAAGTAGAAGTGCCGATTAAGTGTTAGACTAGAACAAAAACAACGATGTTAGAACTTACACTAATAAATTGAAGAAATTCTCAAAATAAGTTAGATAATGAAAAATATAAAATTTATTAGACTCGAAACACTTACAAAAGTGTTAATAAATGCTTTATTGAAACTCTAATAAAGCAACAATCAAATAATCAACAAAATTTGTTTAATCTAACTCAAATATCGACAATCAATTATTCACAAAAAGTGAACCTTAAATTCTATTACCTCCACCTCCGATACAAACTTCAAATAATCGTCAATCTCTACAAGAACTCAAATGTCACTCGCCAATTTTACGTCTGGATTCAACACCTCTCGTTATCAAACACCTCAAAAACTTATCGATTGCGTCGATCTTTTATATGGGTGACTTACAATCCCGCACTTCGCTCATTTGCATACTTATATACGTAACAAGTTTTAAAGTTATTAGTTTACAGAGTATTTCATCCATGTCATCCTCTTTACAATTAATTTATCTACCGAACAATACTTCGACATGGATCATTCTTATATTCGCATATCAGACCAGTGGTAAATATTATTTAGATAAGATGACATCATTAACCGGGATAGCTCCTCCAGAGGACGGGTTCTGATTCCGTATCACGTATTGCTAACGACGGAGACAGAGAACGTGGGAAGTAAGTTAACTTTTAAACTAATATAATACGTTAGAATATAGGAAAATAACGCTAAATAATAGACTGCATAATAAAATAAAAATAGGACAGGTCAAAGTCAACTTCCTCACAAAGGAATCAAAAATCTTTAAAATATTTATTAAAAAAGTTGGTTGAATGTGTATGTCTAGATTTGGTTAGATGAATTAATACATTGACAGTCACTCTCTTGCAAAATTTCATTCAATTCTGTGAGTCTCAGTCAACTGAGTCCCTTTGTTAGATGTGATAACTGAAATATTTACAAATATCTCAAATTTGTTTCTTTATTATATCTTAGATAATTGCAATCAAAGTTAGAATTAAATTAAAAATACAAGTATTGCAACAAATTGCTTTCCATTGTGTATACAATTATAAATTATTCTTAAAATATTTATTTTTATTAAAGCATTAAGTATAAAAATAATTATATATTTGATCAATCCTTACAATATTTCTGTTGGAATATCAAAATTTGTAAATATCTATATAAAATATAATATTCCCTTGTTTATGATTTAGAAAGTAAATAAAAAAACTTCACATAATTTTCCCATATTGATTTTTATTAAAGTGTACAGTCATTATTTTGAATATCCACAAAAGCATTATTTAAAAAGAAAATTAAAATATGGAAAAATAAAAATTTTTCCATATTTTAATTTTCTTTTTAAATTAATTTCTTTTTCTAATATTCCATATTCTAATTTTCTTTTTAAATGTACTAAGAGAGTTTTATTGCAACATATGGAACAGAAATGAAGTCACTCAATATGATTATTTGAATCACTGATCTGTCTCAATTCCATGATTTGTCACTGTACAGGAGTCTCAGACTTATGACAATCTGTACTTATGTCAATGATTATTTACCAGTGGCAGAACTACAATGCAGGAGAGCTCAGAATTATAGAGGGCCCAAATCCACTTTGTCTATACTTTCTTTATTCTTTTTTTAAATTAAAAACATAATACAATAAAAATTAAATGTACCATAAAAAGAGTGAAACATTCATTGAATCAGAGCAGTGCAGCAATAGCAGTACCAAAAATATGGAAATAAAAGATGTGATTAGAGATTTTTCAAATTTAAAATCCAGGAGGAAGAATTTAAAATTTTAAATATATTTTCTTTTGATAATTTTCAATTGTGTTTTAAATGATGCAATTTTGTTCTTTTTTTATTTTCTAATAAAAATATCTAGATAAAAACTGGTGTTTTTTTGTGGTAGGAGCCTGAATAATATTTTGTGGGGGAGCCAAAAACTTTAGGTTCCACCCCTGTTATTTATAACAAAAATCTATACTTATAGCCACTACCAATGCTGTTACAATAATGGCAGCCAATCAACTGGATTGCTACATTATAGCAAGAATGGAAGCATATAATTCCACCTTGAAGTATTCATATTTAATTTCAGATTTCATGCCTCTAGATTTTTTAGATATCCAGATTCAACCCATTCTTCCCTGATTATCCACTGTTATCATGGTATTGGAGTATCAGAATACTCAGCTGCTTAATATCCAATAAAAGGAAAAACAATATATACTAGAAAATAAAAAAAGGCAGATAGGTTGGTTTTTAATGCTTTTTCTTTTGTAAAAATTAAATGATTTCATTTCAATTCAAAGATATTTTCTAAAATGTCAAAATATACAAATGCAATAAAAATATGTCAAAATGTAAATGTAATGAAATCACATATAATAAATTAATTCATCTGAATTCAATCCTGGACTGGAGTGAAGAAGGAATTCATTCCAGTCCAGGATTGGAATTCAGATTACATGCTTCTGAAAAAATTTTGATGAATCAGGCCTGGGAACCAATTCACCTACTGTAAAGTCCTGTTGCCTCTATTACAGATGTGGACAGTTTGTAATTAAGTCTGGAATGGATTCTATTTGTAGTAATCAGCCAATGATTTGAAAATATTATTAAAAAATAATTGCTTATTTTTGCTAGAAACTTGGTTAGGTTAATTTGAATTAAGCCACCAAGGGATATTTTTGGCAGTGGTCACTTTTAGAGCTCCCTGTAGACTGTCCAACATCTATGCTGAGATCAAACAAAAGAATTAAAGGTTGGGATTCAATGAGTCCAACCAAGCTTGAACAATTCTTAATATGTGGAATCCAAATCTTCCATGATGATAAATGACTGCTTTACTATGCAGCTGATGCTAGAAACTTAAACACAGGAAAATTATTTAAACATTTCATCTTTGTTTTTACATTGTTTTCTTTAATTTTATCTACATAAAATGAGCTAGACATAAGATAGACAATTTCCTCATTTTAAAGAATAAATAACATTTATTCAACATTACTGTACACTACTATTTTTTAAAAATATATTGAATATTCTGATTTCTGGTTATTGGAGAATAAAATTTTCATTTGTAATATTGTGCCTATGGAAAACAATGTTCCTAATTGTGACAGATTTGAACTATGACTGAAATTTTTTAACACAACCCCATCACAAGTTGGGGACCTCCTGTATTGTATTTTTAATAGAAAATGGTATTGTATTATTTATTTATCATTAATCAGTTGAATGTGTTTGACATCGATAAAAGTCAAGAATATAGGTCAAAAAATAATAAAAAAAATGAGTTAAAAAAATTCAATACTGATTTTATTAATCCAGCTTTTTGTGTGTAGTCATTCAAAATATATCCTTCTGGTGGTGATTTATTAATATTTTTCAATTGCCAAAATATATTTTAAAATTACGTCTAAAAAAATATTGTTTGTATTTGAAAGACTCGATAAAATTTGGAATTTTTTTATTCTATCCTGTTGATTTTATAGTCTAATCCCAGAGTGGGCAACCTGCTCGCCAATCACCATGTGTTGCAATTTTGAGTTTGGCATATTATTTTTTCTTTTCTTACTAATAATGAAAATTAATTCTTATTATGTTAAAAATTGGAAAAAATTAGGCATTATTCCCATCGCCCATTGGTATTATTCTGCTGACTATTAGATGATGATTAAAAGTTTAAATAAATAAACTGATAATTCTCTTTTTATTCTTAATTTTTTAGAAAGTGTGGTGAATTGAACATTTCATTTGCCACACACGTGGTAAATTTAAAAAAATATGCTGTCTATCTCTAGTTTAATCAATTAAAGTTATCTGATTATTCAATCCAATAAATGATATTTTTGAATTTAAAAAAAAATAATTCAATTTTTCATGAGCTATAAAATGCTGAAAATCAAAAATATTGTAGATAATAAGAACATAATAGTTAATTCTATTAAAATAAACTAAAATATATATTAATCATTGATCCTCTGATCTGGTAAGAGGAGGAGAGCTAAACGGCAATCAACTTTGCCTTTTACTCAGTGGAATCACTAGGTGGTGTGGGGAAAGCAACCCACATTAGGTGGCACCATCATGGGAGTGACACCCAATGTTTTTAAACATATATTAAAAAATTACATTTTTGCCAATTTTACAACTGTAAACCTTTTTAATATGGTCATTTCTTGTTGGTTGAGAAACTTTTAGGGGATAATATTGTTAGTTAGTCACATGAGTATGATAATAGACTGAAGTTGAGCTACATAAATTTCTAACCATCAAATATTTTATATAATATTGAGGGAGAAAGGGTGACTCCATGAATTACTGTACTAGATGATATCAATGCTAGGAATGTCACTGCTTTACTATAACTGAAGCAGACTATGGATAGTCAAAAACTTTTTGAATAAACTATACAACTATAACTTTTTATAATAAACTATGCTTATTTTTTATTTTTATTTGTATTATTAAGAATACGAGTTCAAAAATTTGGCTCCAGAAGACAGTTAATGGATTAGATAACCAACTGTCTATATTATGTCAAAAAGAGCTTCATAACTACTAAAACAAGATGAAAAGTAGAATTTATCTGTTTTTTTTTTCTTTCTATATATAATATAGGCATTACTATTATAATGAATTTGTCCCACTCATTTTAGGTAGAGTGTGATCTACAAAGTCTTAAAACTTAAATGATATAATTTTTTATTTTTATTAAAAACCAAATAATGCAAATCAAAACTTGGGGGTAATGTCACATTAAGTGAAAGCATCATTATATTTAAAATATTAATTATTATTTATTAAACTATTCTATATTCTCTTGTATAGTAAAAATATTTTTATTAAATAATTTTATATTATTGAAAAATACCTTGCAAGGTGGTCCCTTCATTTGTGGATCTGTTTCTGTATTATTTTGAAAATTACAACAGCCAAACATTTTTTGTGCTTCTCCTTTAATTTCGTCTGAAGCTTTCCTCCATCCTTTTTCTGCCATGTCATGCTGTTGTTCCTTATTGAATGCTAAACAAGCACAAGCTATGCTAAACTGAACCACAAACAACAAAAATAGTATCACCATATACTGTTTAAAGTCAAAGAACAAAGCAACTATTATATATTTCCCAATAAGTATAATAGCTATCACATTAATTTCAGAAAATCTTTATAAAGATTTTCTGAAATTAATATGATAGCCAAGCCAGTTTATGATAAAGCACATCTCTAAAAATCAGCCTTTGTTCAGGTTGGTTTTTAGATATGTGCTTTATGAAAAATACAGTTTTATTCTAAGAATTAGATATTATCTATACAATATTCCAATTTTTAGAAAGGAATTCTATTTATGGAAAGGACAAATACTTTTACTTGAAAGCTTTTAAATATAATTGATGCTCATTTTAATTAACAATGAGCATCAATCATATTTAAAAGTTTTTCTTTTCTATATTAAACAAAAAACAATTAAAGACAACATTTTCTGCTAGAAATTAAATGAATGATACATTCAATTATAATTTAGTTATTCAATATGCTATAAGCTATTTTAGACATACTGTATAAAGATATCTTATTTTACAGTCAAGTAGCATTACTTCTGCTAATCAGAAGCATTGTTGTTTGGCGTGTGTGCGTGTACACACACACACACACACACACACACACACAGTTACACACACACAGTTACACACACACAGTTACACACACACACACACACACAGTTACACACAGTTACACACACACACACACAGTTACACACACACAGTTACACACACACAGTTACACACACACAGTTACACACACACACACACACACACACACACAGTTACACACAGTTACACACAGTTACACACACACACACAGTTACACACAGTTACACACACACACAGTTACACACATGCTTGTCAATTTACAAACTTAATTCATAAATAAGTTTTGTTTTGTTTGTTTTGTTGTAATTCAGGATGTTCATAATTTGGATATGATTGCTGTTATCTTGATATATTTGGATACTGGCCCCTAAAATTATTGAAGTAACTTTATACAGACTGTCCTTGATTTAAATAGAGATTCTCTGATGAAGTGAATAAAGCTATAACACAGAGATATGAGCATTTTTCTCCCAATTTCATCATTTATTATATGTACATGTGTTTTTTGTGCTTATTAAATTAGTTTTAGTTAATGAGCTGGGCTTGGATCCAGTCCTTCCTGAAAAACTGGAGATATGAGACTTGGAATTGAATTTGGATCTTCCAAGATGGTAAGAGACTGCTTTACCATCTTGGAGGTCTTAGCATTACCTTTATTGTTTTTTTACAGATTATTAAGCATACTGAATGATTTAAGTGCTTATATAATTTTATGATTTAAATGCTTTTCTTTAATAAAATTATTTTTAATGTTATATCTTTGTGACACTAGTACCAGGGTGGGCAACCTGCTTGCCAATTGCAACATGTGGTGATTTTGATTTTGGCATATTTTTATTTCTTTTTTTACTAATAATGAAAATTAATTCTTATTATGTTAAAAATAGGAAAAAACTAGGTATTATTCCTGTCATCCATTTGTATTATTCTATTGACTATTAGATTATGATTAAAAGTTTAAATAAATAAACCAGTAATTCTTTTTTTTTTCTTAATTTTTAGAAGACATGGCTAATTGAACATTTCATTTGTCACAATGTGGCAACTTTAAAAAATAAGTTGTCCACTTTTGCTCTAGTACTATATAGGGTATGTTCCGACATACATATATTTCAACTTACATAGAGTTCTGATAAATGATCTACTTACATAAGTCTGGAATTTTTACGTATATTTCATTTTGTGATATATTTCACAATTGGACTAGTTAGAAGTTTCTTATTTCATAGATATGAATAAAAAATTCTGATTATAAAGCACAGGTTTTTAGTGTAATCATCATTTTAAAATACTGCTGTAATATGTTAACTGTGATTTTATATTGTATGATTACTAGAGCATTCTGCTATTATAATGTTTAAAATTCTTGAATAGTTTTTGAAATTTTCTAAAATTTGAAAATGAAATTTTATGTTTGTAAGTATGAATGTTTGTAAACTAGAATGTTCATAATTTGAAAAGTGCCTATACTCTCAATAATCTAGTTTGCAGATTATTTATGCATAATTGTAGTTTAAATTTTCATTTGATTTTAAACTTTTTAAAATTTTTTTGATTTGTTTTATTTGTAAAATTATGCACTATAAATATGCATATATAATATTTAAGATACTGGATTTAATGAAAAATTTACAAGATTTTAAAAATGTCAACAAAGAAAATCTGAACAAATAGATAGAATAGTTTCAATATATTAATAATGTAGATATTGTTACGTCAGACAGGAATCAACTAAAAGAGAAGAAGATAGTGAAGAAAAACAAGTACATCAATCACAGCATAACATTATCCTTAGTGACATTTTGTAAGTATACATACGTTAGTAAGGTTTTGAATACAATGATATAATATCTGAGGGGAAAATTCATTGAGAAATTAAATTTTAAGGATTCTTGAAAACAAATAAGAATTATAGCTATTTAGAATCTTTTTCTGCTCACATTATAGATCATATTTCATATAGAATTACATAAAATCAATGTTGATACAAATTTATCTTAGTTATTGAAAAGTTTTGAAGGACATAATAATTAGATGGTATATTCAGTGCTTAACATATAGAAAAATAAGAAAAGTAATCCTAGGTTATGAAATTTATATTAAATAAATTACAGTGGTACCTCAGTTCACGAACACAATCCGTTCCTCGACCCTGTTCGTGATCCGAAAAGTTCATAATCCGAATCAATTTTTCCCATTGCAATAAATGTAAATCCAAATAATATGTTTTTTTTATCCTAGAAAAAAAAATTTAACATGTTATGGCTTTATGTGTGGAAATAATACAGAAAGGAAATAAATATAAGTGTGTGTGTGTGTGTGTGTGTGTTCGTGAACCGAAGCATCGTTCGTAAAGCGAAGCAAAATTTATTCGCAAATGGTGTTCGTAGACCGATTTGTTCGTGAACCGAGACGTTCGTAATCCGAGGTATCACTGTATTTTAAAATATAAATTTAAAAATTATTTTTTGTTTTCATAATAATTTAAATTTTATTTCCAAAATAAAAATGGAAATGTTGTCCCCTTGAGTTCCCTCAAAAATTAAGCTATAAGTGTATCATTGGCATATAGCAGTAATTTTTTAATATTAAATTAAGAGTACAGTCACCATGGTTGTTGAGACCCATTATTACCTATGCTGCCATTATTAGGTGACAGAGTTTTGCTTAAGATTTGAAGGACTGAATTTGAAAAGATTCAAAGATTGGCTTGTCTGAGTATCATAGGAGTTATGAGGACTACTCCTACTGCTGCTCTTGAAGTCCTCTTGGGCATTCCTCCTTTGCATTTAATATGTTGAGGCTAGTGCCTAGGAGGATTATTACAGCCTTCATTCTTGTGGGAGAAGAATCTCTTGGACCCACAAAATGGACCACTCATCTTTTGAATGGGACAAGTCACTCAGTCACATTCTTAAGATGGTTAAGAATTGCATGATGCCCAGATTTAGCATCTTCAGGCCCTTCACTGTTGTCTTTCCCAGTATGAAGGGCTGAGGAGGGGATCTGGATACAGTATCAAGGGTGGACTGATCTGGTTTACAGATGTTTCTAAACTGAAACCAATACTGTGTTGGGGCAGGAACAGGAATGTCTTATTCTTATTTCCTCAGATGGTTTGCCATGTCTTTCAGACAGAAATCTATGCTATTTCTGCATCTGTTAAAATCAATCTTGATAGGAGATATGTTAATAAGCGCATTTATATCCTATCAGATATTCAAGCTGCATTAAAAGCACTTGATAGCTCCCATTTTACTTCTACACTTGTATGGGATTGTTGTCTTCTCATTGAGGAACTGGGCTACAAGGAACAAGGTATAACTTGTTTATATGCCAGGGCATAAAGCGATTGAGGGTAATGAGCTTGCTGATGGGCTGGCCAAGGAAGAGGTTTCTCGTTCCTTTATTATATCTGAACCTGTCCTGGACATCAGATCTGATGCATTTGGGCAGGTTGTCAGGAGTGGTTGATAGCTCAGCAACTCACCCACTGGAAGTCTACTCCTGGATGAAAGAAAGCAAAAGCTCTTATTTTAGGTCTTTCTTTACAGAGAAATAAAGAAGTGCTTGCACTGCATAAAATGAAGCTAAGATTATCATAGGGTTCCTTATAGGGCACTGTCATCTTAGAAGGTATTTTCACCTAATTGGGATTGCTGATAATCCTAATTATAGAAGATATCAAGGAGAAGATGAAACTCTTCACATTTTATGTGAATGTGTGGCCTTTTCAGGGCTAAGGTATGATATTGAGTTGCATTTTCCTGCACCAGAAGATCTTTTTCCAGCCTCATTTGAAGAAGATACTGTCTTTCATGATTAAGATGGGAAGGGATGATCCTGTTGGGGGATCACATAAGACCACTGATGGTCATAGTGCTAGGGCTGTGTAAACCTACCTTTCTTACAGTATAAACAAGAGTACCATCATATCTCACCTTATATCATTAATTCATTCCAAGACTCACATCTAAGTCGAATAAGCTCTAAAATCAACCTAGTTCCCCTATAAATAATCTCATAATGTCACTAATAACATTTTTAAGCTTTTGAATAATTTTATAAATTATTTTGCATATTTTAACATTCATTTTTATATGATTTTGCAGTTTTTATTGGTTTTTAGGTGATTTTTAAATTTTTGAGTTTTTAATTAATGTTCATTGACTGACATAACAAAGTTGCATAAACTAATGTTAAGGCCTGGTCTCACAGGCATAAAACACAGCATCAATATGCTGATGTAAATATTTCATGCACGAAGCATTGAACATACTAATTTCAAACCAAAAGTATATGATGCAACATAAACAAACAATGAAAAGAATTGTATGAATGCATGACACACATAATTTCAGAAAACAATGTTTTAACAATCAGTTCATATCCCAATTGAAAGAATGGTCTACATGACATAGAAAGTTGAACAAAAGTCAACTTCAGAAAGATGCAGCATCTAGCCATATAGTGGAAGTGATCATTATAACATTTGTATACACCAGCATTAAATACACGCATTGTATACATCAACAGTGTAAACACACATCATCAGCATTGTGTTTTATGCCTGTGATACCCAACCTTTAGTAAATTTTTATTTTTTTCCCATTATTATTAACAAAAACTGACAAAGTCAAAAATAACATAAATCGAAATGACAAACAGAGGTATGATTGTATAATAATCAATTTTATATGAAAATATGTCTACAAAATCATTGAAAAAGAAAAAGTCATAAAAACAATTATATGACTAATGTTTAATAACTGTTCTGCATGCATTTAACTTAAAAATTAAGATATAATTGCAGTATTTCATAATTATAACTATAAACAACTGAGTTCTGCTGTTTCTAATAACACAAGAAATCA
>AYEL01076160.1:0-92778 GCA_000484575.1 Olivierus martensii | reverse complement strand
ATAAAGTAGCTAAACTGGATTTTTATCTTTTATTTTTCTTCCTAAATACCTTAAAAATGATATAATTTCGCAATATTGAGTTTTAGATTAAATACATAAAAGATTTTGTAAAACAAAGCTAATATATTTATATAAATTTTGTTGAGTATAATAATTTGGCCACCCACTGTAGATGGAAGTCACATGAGTGAATCTGATATGAATGAGCATGATATATTTACATTTCAGTACACTCATATGACTTCCATCTATCTATCTGATATCAAAATAAAATAAAACAATTCTTAAAAAATAAAAAATAACTACTTCCATCTATCTCAGGCATGTCAAACTTATTTTAATTCAAGGACCATTTAATGAGGCTATAAGATTGCCGCGGGCCACATCACAAAAATTTAAATTTTTTTAAAATTACATTTTAGAGTAAGGATTCGAAATATAGATAGGATAATTAAAAACATTGTGTAATCAAACGAATATATTACAAAAATATAAACAATTACTACATAGTTGCTCTAAATTATATATATTTTTTAAAATTTAATTCCTCGTTATCAATCTTTAATTTTCTATCAAGAGTTAAAAGTCACATTTTCTGTACAAAAGCAAAAGCTTTCATAAAAATTTTATAAATTCAAAATAACCATAACTACTTACATTTTTTAAATAACTTAATAGCACGACAAATAAATCTTCAATTAGCCCTTTAACGCGTCCTTTATACACGTCCTTCAAAGAGGGATTATTTGGAACTTTATTATTGTATTTGTCCAGCTTAAAACAAAATACAGGTTCACATTTATAGCATTTGTTTTTTTTTTTTTTTTTTTTTTTTTTTTTTACAGGTTCACATTTATAGCATTTTTTTTTTTTTTTTTTTTTGGTAAGAAATTTCGCACAAACGATGCAGTCCTTGCAGGACAGCACTTATTTTGTGTCACCAATCTGAAAAATCTGTTTCTTCTGTGCATATAAAGGTGCGTATCAATTTCATCTGTATGTCCGACAAGGCTAATCGAAAAAAGTAACACGTGCAATTGCATTTCATTAAAATCAAACTAGTGTATCATAATATATGACATAGCTACGAAGCAACACTTACTTCCTATTATCTCATAACATATTGTTCTCATTTTCATTTTAGTTAAAAGCGTTGAGGGCACAAAAAGCCGCATGCGACACGCGGACTGCCATTTTTGAAACCCCTGATCTATCTAATTGACTTCCATCTATCCGATATAAAGATAAAATAAAAACAATTCTTAAAAAGTAAGAACAAGCGTTCAAATAACAAATAAAACAAACAAAAAGTTGCCGAATTAATAAATTCGCCAAGTTTTTGTTTATTTTATTAGTTATTTGAAGAATTGTTTTTTTTTTTTTTCAAAAAATTTGATTCTGAAGAAATTCATTTCATATTATAAAATATTTCCTTACATCTCTGAAGATAATTACGCAATAAGTTTTCATTTGCAGAAAGAAGAAAAAGTAGTAACCATTTTTAATGTAGACTAGATTTTGCGAAAAACGGATTAAAGTTTAGTAATACCATATCGAATTTTATATACTGAAAATCCGATTAGGGAGACATTGGCAGTATACAGAGATTTTCTTTTAAACAGAACTAATTCTGATGTATTGAGAAAATTAATGATATATATATATATATATTGCTTCTGATTTCTTAATATTATTATTGCTATTTTATCAATAAACAATATATTATATTGTTTATAAAATGATTAATAAACATTGAAAAGTTTTCTTTGCTGCAGTCAATAATATTTTAAATTAAAGAGTTTAATTTAAAGAAAATTAAAATACCTACATTTAGAGGTAATTTAAATTTCTTTACAGAAGTTCTTTATATTGGGATTTTGTTTTATCTATCTATTAAAAATTACAGTATTTAAATTAATAATATCGCATATCTGTAGAGAAATTTTCCTGAAAGCGTTTTGAAACTGCATATCTAATAAACCTATCGGATTTATTTTATGTAAATACAGTCGAACAATTTTTCAAAATATGTTAATAAATAAAACATAAAGAGTTTTATAACCTTTGATATTTTTACATTCACTTAATGCAAAATAAATATTAGATTTTTGATCTATCGTCAGGTTTTTCGAGTATTCTACCGTAATCCTGATAATTCTTTCACAATATGATTTAGCTTTGACTGTATATCGACAAACAATCGAGTATTTGAATTTATTTCAAATTATTCAAATAATTGATAAGAAATTAAAATTATTCAAACAATCAAATTGTACTATTTCCGATTCCGTCAATAAATACGGTATGAAAGTAAATTAAATAATGACGTAGCGGAAAATTTCGTAGTTTCTGAAATTAGAATAATAAAAATCAAACACTTTTATCTCCACTTTTGGAAGAGGAACAGCAGAATACCAATCTCCCTATGTTTCAAAAATATACAGTACTGTTCAATATGTATATAATATTTATGTAATAAACTGCTATATGTCAATAAAATAAATTTTTGTTGATTGTTATTTGCAATCTTCACATGGTGACTGTCGCTCTCTAGAACTCAAAAGCAATGCAGAATTTCTGGAAATTTTATATCCAATTCACGGATAGTCTTGTCTGTTAGACCAGCTTTATGAAACTTCCTCTGAAAATAACCTGTAATTAATTTGCATTTTATGCCTTTGATCTTGCATCTTTTATCACAAACACTCGTTCTTCAGTGGTTAATGCTGCATCGCTTCGAGCTTTGTTTACATCAGGGATTCCCAATCTTTTTCTTGCATCGACCCCTTATAAAAGAATGGTTTTCTTCATCGACCCCCCTAACATTTTTCTCTATAATATACAGCATTCAACATAATCATAATTATATACAGCATATTAAATTAATCATAAATTATGATTATGTAGTATGCTGCTAAATAATTGTACATAAATAACTTAAAGATAACAATTAGACTAAGAATATTAACAAAAGTTTTGAAAAAAATGGTTTATTAGATTTATGATTTGTTAATTTTGTACTATTCTTCCTGCATTTTACTTTTTATATTACTCTTATTGCATAAAAATTAATATATTTTTAAAAAATTAGTTTTGTGTTTTTTATGTTTATTAATATAATGTGTAGTGTCCTAGTAAACAATACGGCATGCGTGCCACTTATGACAAGCCTAGAATTTTTTGCGACACAGAATTAATTTAATTCGTAAAATTATTTCAAAAATATAATTTTATCAGAATATGTTTTTAATAATAAGCCAATATATTAATATTTTTAACTATTCAATTACCTATCTCTAATTATTGATTATAGTGAACTAGAATTTTTTTACTTGATGAGGTTTATTTTTTACGAACTTAATTAGAAAATTTTTTTTGATTTTCATGGCTTTTTTAAAATCCTGAGAAGTGATGAAAGATGCTTAAAATAAAACAAAAGAATCATATAACCTTTATTTTTTTTTACGAACTTAATTAGAAAATTTTTTTTGATTTTCATGGCTTTTTTAAAATCCTGCGAAGTGATGAAAGATGCTTAAAATAAAACAAAAGAGTCATATAACCTTTCGTAGGAGTATTTATACAATAAAAATTATTGAAACGATTATTATTGTTTGAATAAAGTTAAGAGAAAGCTTTATGATGTGAACGAGTTTCTTCTTTTAAAAATTGTGATAATTAAAGGAAAATAACGAAATAAATTCTGAAAATAAAAAATGCTCTACCACATTTTACTAAACTATATTAAGGATGTTTAAGAGTAAACTTTCTAAATTTATAATAATTTATCACACTTATCTGTCCATCCATCTTATTATGTACCTGTAAAAAACAAAAAAAGTAGTATTGTATCTATATTGAGTGATCATAATCAACGATTCTCTAATAAAAAAGAGTACAAAATCCATAACAATAATAACAATCAAGAATGGTATAATAGTAATATAAAAGAGTCCAAAATATAGCAACAAAAGTACAGCATTCATATATCTATGGAATACGCACACAACGTGTACAGTCCATAACAATAATAACAATCAAGAATGGTATAATAGTAATATAAAAGAGTCCAAAATATTGCAACAAAAGTACAGCATTCATATAGCTATGGAATACGCACACAACGTGTACAATCCAAGTTATTAAACTTCATTGAAAGGTTCAAGTCACTGAAAAGCATTTAATTAAAATTTATTTCAGATTCTATGCACTCTCTTCCATGTTATTCATATGTGTAGTACGTATCGGTATGCAAAACTAATAGAATCTCTAATAAAGTTTAATTAAAAAAGAATAATAAGTTTAATATAATTTAAAATCGAAACACTGTGAAGAATTCTATCGACCCCTAATAGACCCCTTGATCATCATTGACCCCCTTTAAAATTTCATCAACCCCAGGGGGTCGATACCGACCCCGTTGGGAACCCCTGATTTACATACTAGTGATTGCAAATTTACCAATTTTTTTCTATTACCGGTAATTCGGTAAAATTTTCAAACAAAACCAGTTTACCGGTAAATTACTGAGAATTCTTTAAACCGTGAATATAAAATAGAAATACATAATAATAAGAAATTTTATTTGATTCATATATACTGTGTCAAAAGTATATGAAATGAAATTGTATTCTGAACATAAATATAAATATATTCTGAACATACTTATACTAAGTTAATGGGAAAATGCCCCTGAAGGGGCAGAAAAAAGTGAATATACTAAAGAAATTTTCACATGGAAGCAGATTTAATTGTTGCAGTTGATAAATATACTCAGTTAAAAAAATATGAAAACTTAAACAAATTTAATAACAATTAATCTCATAGATTCTATTCTCAAAGAATTCATATATGCATTTAAAAACAATATAAAAGCACAATAGATTACTCATTAACAAAGTTAGTATTTATACTCTAGGAATTCAAATATGAAAAAATTGTTTTCAAAACAATTATGGAAATAAATATATTTTTATAATATTTTAAAAAGAATATTAAAAAAAAGAAATCATAAATAAGAAATTGAATTATCAGAAGCTGAATTAAGAAACTGAAAGGGTCTTTATTTTGATATATCGATCTTCATCAATACTTTATTAATTTAGGAATGAAAAGAGTAAATAATAAAATGACATCCAGAAAATAAAACGTCAAAAAGCAAAAAAGAAGGCAAAAATATATCGGTAAAAAATGCAGCAGATCTTAGACAAAACTCCACATGCAGTTTTATGAAAATTTTATAATAATTTTAAAGTATGACTTGACATTATGATGCAATGAATGATCGATATAAATATTATATTTCTCCTCTCATTGTTACAAGAATGTTCAATAATATTTTCACAACATTAATTTACTAAAATATTTTTCTGGATTTTTGTTCTCTCGATCAATAAATGCAATTATATTCAGTTCATTTATTATTTCTAGACAAACAAAACTTAATCATTTACGAGCAATCATCAATATTTTTTATAACTCTTACGGCACCTTTTAATGAGGAATTTCAGTAATAAAGTAGAAGTAGACAAACATGGTAGACAAACAGGAAAATGTAGAAGTGAAGAATTTTTACCAATACTTTAATTTCACAATGTTGTTCAATGAATAATAAGTAAAAATTCGTTATCTATTCTTATAACGGAATATTTATTATATAATTAAAAGATAAATAAGGGTAAATTTTAATCTAATTTTTTAAATTTTATTTTTATTGCTATTGTATGTTTTTAACAATAGTTTATAAATTAAATTGTTTTTTATTATTTTTTATTTTTTATAACTTACAGTTCTAACAATGAGCTTAACTACAGTGATAGTAACAATAGTTTATAAATTAAATTGTTTTTTATTATTTTTTATTTTTTATAACTTACAGATCTAACAATGAGCTTAACCACAGTGATAGAAATTTGAGAAAATTTAGAAAATACAGAGAAACTGATGAATGAGTGAAAACCATTGTTGAAAAGAATAGCTTTATGGGGTCTCTATTTAAAAAAAAAAAGATATTTTCTGTTTCTAGAACTACAGTGATAGAAATTGGAGAAAATTTAGAAAATACAGAGAAACTGATGAATGCGTGGAAACCATTGTTGAAATGCATAGCTTTATGGGGTCTCTATTTAAAAAAAAAAAAAGAGATATTTTCTGTTTCTAGTAATGTAACGTTAACAGCAATGAAAATTTATTTCGCATTCACAATAAAAAACTACAAATACAATCAAAAAGTGGATAAAAAATTATTCAAGAATTTGTTCTGTTTCTAGTAATGTAACGTTAATAGCAATGAAAATTTATTTCGCATTCACAATAAATAACTACAAATACAATCAAAAAGTGGATAAAAAATTATTCAAGAAATATCTTCAATTACCTCACAGTAATACAATTTTTTGTGTGTTAAAAAACTTAAAAATACTTTTTTTTCAGGGATCAAAAATAATTAATGCCATTGATAATGATCGCATTCACAATAAAAAACTACAAATACAATCAAAAAGTGGATAAAAAATTATTCAAGAAATTTGTTCAATTACCTCACAGTAATACAATTTTTTGTGTGGTAAAAAACTTAAAAATACTTTTTTTCAGGGATCAAAAATAATTAATTCCATTGATAATGTTTTGGAAGAATATTTGATTAATCCTTTCGTAGAAAGATTTGTATATTCTATAATTTCACGACATTTATTGAAATTTTACTATCTAAATTCGTAATTAACGAAGTCATACAGGTATTAAAGATTCAGATAATAATCCAATGAGTTACTATTAAAAAGTTATTCAGTAAGTATAAATAAAGTCATAGAATCTCATCTCTAAAATTCTGTAAGTTGAATTTATCTCTGATTAATGGAAAATTTATAATAATCTGATAATCTTATATTAAACCTATCCTAAAATCAAAGAAAATTCTCAAAATTATATGAAAAGATGATATTGCATTATATTAGATTTCTGTCAGAATATTTATTTGAACTCAATCTCAACATTATGTAATAGTTCACAATTCAATTGACAATAATTTGTTACAATCTAAAACTTGTATACATAAAAAAATTTAGATACATATGTTACATATCTTGACAGGACTTCAGCATTCGATAGAAGTTATTCACAAATTCTTAGTCATAGACTAAATGGTATTGATAATATTGGCGACTCTGGATAACAACATATTTACAGTTCATAAAATAATATATTAAGTTTACAAATTCCGTTTTACTTGCAGTCTATCCTTACATTGAAATGGCACCAAAATCTTAATTATTTGCATATTTAATTGTTCTGCATCCTTATTAACCCCTACTTTTTATTAACTTCATCATATGTTATCGTTTGGGCAGGCCATCTGAAATGTATTAAATACTACTATTTAATTTTATATCTTTTATTTGTTTTCTTAATCAGAAATGAAAGAATTTTCAACTGGATAAAATGTATCTTATAAATGTATCTTATAAATATTAAATTGTAACTATTACATATAATAGTTACAATTGCATTATATTAGATTTCTGTCAGAATATTTATTTCAACTCACTCTCAACATTATGTAATCGTTCACAATTCAATTGACAATAATTTGTTAGAATCTAAAACTTGTATACATAAAGAAATTTAGATACATATGTTACTTATCTTGACAGGACTTCAGCATTCGATAGAAGTTATTCACAAATTCTTAGTCATAGACTAAATGGTATTGATAATATTGGCGACTCTGGATAACAACATATTTACAGTTCATAAAATAATATATTAAGTTTACAAATTCTGTTTTACTTACAGTCTATCCTAACATTGAAATGGCACCAAAATCTTAATTATTTGCTTATTTAATTGTTCTGCATCCTTATTAACCCCTACTTTTTATTAACTTCATCATATGTTATCGTTTGGGCAGGCCATCTGAAATGTATTAAATACTACTATTTAATTTTATATTTCTTGTATTTGTTTTCTTAATCAGAAAAGGAAGAATTTTCAACTGGATAAAATGTATCTTATAAATAATCAAGATTATATGTAATAGTTACAATTTAATTGATATTTTGTAGCTTTGAATAGTATAATGTTATAGATTCAGAATGTAGAATAGTATTATGATATATAAATTATTAAAATTTTTATGTAAGTTATTTATGTATTTTCATCACTAGTATTTTATATCAGAAATCTTTTTTATGGTGTATAAGATATCTGTTTTATACTTTCATGTCTTAACTATCAAAAAAAAATTATTTTTTTCAGTATTATTTTTAAGAAATATTATTTTCATGTACAAAAACTGTTCAGATTAATATTAAGCTCTTTAAGTACAGATATAATGTCAAAACATAAAAATCAGCCAAATATTTAAAAAGTTATTTATGTATTTTCATCACTAGTATTTTATATCAGAAATCTTTTTTATAGTGTATAAGATATATGTTTTATACTTTCATGTCTTAACTATCAAAAAAAAATTATTTTTTCAGTATTATTTTTAAGAAATATTATTTTCATGTACAAAAACTGTTCAGATTGCTATTAAGCTCTTTAAGTACAGATATAATGTCAAAGCATAAAAATCAGCCAAATATTTAAAAAGTTATATGTTAAGAGCAAATCATTTAAAAATTCAATATTCACTTTTAAATAGTTTCAGATAATATTGATATGTCATCAATATCATATTCAAAGGTATGATCATTTTGCTACATTTCATAAAAATCGAATAAACATCTTAGAATATACTGAGAGATGTCAAAAATTTGAACATCCGCCATTTTTATATGGTTACAAATAAAGGGATAAATGTGTATCACTAACAAATTTTATGAAAATATATTAATTAGTTCTGTTGTTATTTGTAAGGAACACACAGAACTAAGGTGATCTCAGATACCTCATTTTTCTTTCTGAAACTAACCTAAAAATAATCAATATATAATTCTCTCCCCAAAATTCCCATAGTGATAATATTTTAATTATTACATTTATTACACTATCTGTAAAATTTAATCTGGATTTAAACATATTCATCATTAATTGTATTTTCGGAACATATCATTTGTAAATACTGTGGGCTAAACAAATAAATAGATTATGTATGTAATTATATTTTTATTTAAATCATTGTTAAGATTACCCAAAAAAACTGATGTCGCTCTCATTGACCCAGAAAGAAACTGATTTCGGTTCTATTTGGCTCTCAGTGATATGAATTTTGGCATCCCTACTCTATATATACAAAACACAGAATCCATATTTTATTATGTATAGAAATTATGAATGATTTTATCATTTTTGGTATTAATTAAATAAAAATATGATAATTTTATTATACATAAAAATTCAACCAAAGCAAAATTTTTCTAATTATTACTTAAATTAAATTATTATATTTTCTATATGCATAAAATAAAAAGAATTAACAGCAGTTTATTTAAAGTAATTTTTCGATATATCAGTTCATCTGAAAAGTAACGAATTTTTCTAATTATTACTTAAATTAAATTATTATATTTTCTATATGCATAAAATAAAACATAAAAAGAATTAACAGCAGTTTATTTAAAGTAATTTTTCAATATATCAGTTCATCTGAAAAGTAACATCTTTTTTCTACTGTACTTGTTCAAACATGTCTCATCTTGTCTAAATATGAATTTTTAAGGCTTTTACAAAATTGAAAAGAGTGTTAATGATCCAAATGGATAATATACTTGATTAATTAAAATTTAGTAAGTGATTTATCGTTTATATCCTTTCAAACCTTAATGCTAAAAACGACATTATTTTTGGGATGACCTGATATTTAATTATTTATACAGCAATTGGTGACCTTGAATGTGTCTTTGACCTTGACCTTCAATGTCATTTGAAGATCAAGTCGGTTTTTTAAATGGGAAGACGTACTTTTGACTCTGGCAATGGAAAGAGCGGAAAATTTTGTAACAGAATTTTATTAACAAATTTTCTAACTGAGCAGAAAATTTTCTAAAAAAATTTTATAACAGCATTACTTCATTAAAGTATGAATATATACTTTACCTATATATTCATGCTATTTATTTTAAATTTTAATGAAGTGATTTTCGATGCTATGCAGATTAATCAACTTATTTGATTAATTTCTCTTCTTAAAAATGAATAATAAAAATTACAATTAATTTATCAATAAATACCAACAAATTTAATGGCATATTAATTTCAATATTATAAATATTACTTTGCGTGCCAGATGAGAAAATCGACTTTTGTTAATATACTATTTAATTTAAGTAAAGGAGTTGAATAAAAAATAATAACAACAAAACTGTTTTTCAATGAAAACCAGATTACTAAATATTGATTTATATTAATATAATGAATTAAATATGTAAAAATTTTCCTAGAAATAAATATATAAACAGTGCAAGTAATAAACTGGGCTCTTATTAATTCAAAAATATTTTTTTATATAAATTAAGTATAGAAAAAATTAAACTTGAAACTTAAAATGTTATGCTTCAGTTGTATTAACTGGAAATTAAAAAAATATGATTAAAATTTTCCAATTTTAAACAGTTCTTTTTACATTTATGATAGATAGCATTATAACTTAATTAATAATCTATTGTTATTAAGTGAAACATATTTAATTAGATATAATGCATTAATTAAGTGTTAGATAAGTTTTAAATGTTAATTCAATGAACAATGAATAATTCATTATGCTAATTACTTTAATCGATTATTAATGTTGTATCAATTTTTTATTCGATTATTTTATAAGAAATTATAGTAATAATATACAGCATATAATAGTATTTGCATATTTAATTTTTTATTGCAAAACAGATTTTTTTTTCATTCATTTATTTTTGCGCTCCTTAAATATATTCGTAAAAAATAGATTTTATCAGCCAGCATGCAATTCAGGATTATCCAAAACATGTATATTAATGTCAGGATTTCCGTTAAAATATGTGATTTGGATATTTTGAATTATTTTGGTCGTTTTCTCAATTATGTTTATATTAATATATAGGGGTGATTATGGATTCGCTGCAATTTAGAAATAAATAATTATCACTATGTTTTCTCTGTGTAGTATTTTATGAAAATACATATAATAGAGATAGTAAAGATATACTAGTAAAGATAGAAGATATAGTAATAGATATAGATAGTATATGAAATGCTTTGAATGTCCTTTAACTAGTATGAGTGATTTTATTTACTATTTTTAAACATACTGTTTCATGAAGTGTGTTGTCAATTATAACAACTTAATTGCAATTTGTGTGCTATTTCTCTAAACTTTGGCATTAATCATCAATATTTGGAATTATTCAAAATTTAAATTGCAGGATATCAGTAATATTTAACTATTATAGTCTTTCTTTTTCTTTCTAAAAGAACTTGGAAATATCTAAATAATTAAGTTCGGTTCATAATCTACACAGCTTTTCTGTCTTGCTTCGATTTCACTTGCGTAAATCAATGTATAATTGCATAATGCAAAACAATACAGCAATATTTTCTTTTCATCTATAGTCAAGCATATTAAATAAAAGTTATTGAAATCGTGTCATGTTTTATGAATTTAATTAAATTTTACGCATATGAATAACATTTGCCTAGTGCTTTACTATTTTCGTTTAATATCTAACAAACTTTTTTTTATTATAGAAGAAAAGTTGTTCCCTTTCCACCAGTCAGAAGAGTATTAATGGATCTAGGTGTATTGATTGATGTAGCCTTACACCAAAAGAGGATTATAAAATTAATATTATATCTTTGTGAGGATTTATAAGTTTTTTTGTTGGTATTATCCTGTTTAAATTTAACTTATCTATTATTGATACTTTTAAAACAAACTAAATAATAATTATATCTATATCACTCCTGTTTACACTATATTAAAATATTAAAATTTAAATAAAATACGAAAAGGTAATATTCCTTAAAACAAACTAAATAATAATTATATCTATATCACTCCTGTTTACACTATATTAAAATTATATTAAAATTTAAATAAAATACGAAAAGGTAATATTTATATCTTGTCTAAAATTATTATTTAAAACTCTTTTTAAAAATCACTAAAGGGTTCTGTCTCTGCTCATTTTCAGAATTAGTCTTAGGGAAAACGAACATCACTTGGTATGCATTTCAGCGCAGTAACTGCAACATTATTTAACTTTTCCTTGAATGCTCTAGGATATTAGTCAAGTATTCAAAAATAGACCAACGATGGATAAAACTCGAAATATATGCAAAGACACTTTCTTCGAATGAAAAATATATAATTACAATTAATTATATCCTGGAATGTAAAGAAAACACACAATAACCGTCAAGATCAAAGACTTAGCATTATTCATAATTAAAATGCATGAAAATATGTAATCTATTTTCACAATTTTCTAAACTAGGCATTTATAATAAGTTAATTTATAATTTTGGTATAATCTGAACTCTTTTATTAAACTTGAATTATAGACAAAATATTGCCATTTCAAAAATGTTACAAGCTTGTTGACAATTATGCATGATCCAATTTTACTTTACTTTTCATTTTATATTATCTATAATAATTGAACGAAATTGTTTTAAGCAATTCTGGTTATTTAACATTATATGTTATCCTGAATCAGATTAAAATTATTATATAAGTCCGATCGAAAATTTTATAATTTAATTTTAATATAACTAAGAAAGTAAGCTTGACAATTCCAGATCTTGTTTTGCTAGTTAGGCCCGATATGGTAATTTTTTCTAAATTCTTCTCATATATTTCCGATTAGATATTTCAAAATTTAAAATTTTTAATATTTATTTTTATTTGATTATGTAACTTAGGTTACAGAAAACTACCCGTGTGTGGATATAAAATCCTCGTATAAGCTGACTTTTATTCTCTAGTGCATAAACCGATGGAAAAAATATAGATCCGTATTTAAGACGATCTTAAAATTTGAAAAATTGGAACAATAAGATATTTATCAAACAAAAAGTGATTTTTTTATGTACAGTACTTTAAAATCTTAAAATCAAGTTTAATATCGGGAAAAAAAAACTCATATTCACTGGCCAGAACTGAAAATAAAGTCAAATACTGAACACGACGCAATCACATCGCGTCGCATCTCTTGTTCCAACAGATATATATTTATATTATAATCGAAAAATTAAAAATGTTAGGATTCGAAAAATTTTTAATTATAAGAATTAAACAATACAAAATCAAAACGCATAAAAAATTATGCTGTAACTAATTGGTTAACTTCAAATGATTGTCCCAAGTGCAAATCTAACGATTCAAAAATCAATCTCTTAATAACAATTCCTATTTGTTAAATGATCACAACTATCAGAGATTGTATAAAATGTTTAAATCAAAAATATTTATGATTATCATATTTTTATTTGGTAAAATAGAATAACTGATGTAGTGGCTGACATATTTACTTTAAAACAGATCGCTCCATGAGTTTCCGAATTTATTTTTGAAGAAGTGCTTGATACAGTAATATTTTTTTATATATTTAAAAGTATACATTCGCATATCCAATATATGTTTATGATCTATTATTAAAGCTATGGATATTATAAATTCATCGTTTGTAAAAACAAAAATATATTTGTAAGAAATAAATATGACAAATCGACAGCTGGCGCAAAGGTGCGACAATACGCGACCGATTGAACAATCTCGAATCTTACGAAAAATATTTTCAGTTTTAATTAATTATTTTTGTGTGTTATCGACCCTCTTTTGTAAAAACCTATATTTACCTTCAAAATTTTCTTTTATCTTCAAACCTTTCTTAGTTTACATTGGTACGCGGACAACTCTGCGATGGTACAATCTCGAATCTTACGAAAAATATTTTCAGTTTTAATTAATTATTTTTGTGTGTTATGGACCCTCTTTTGTAAAAACCTTTATTTACCTTCAAAATTTTCTTTTATCTTCAAAACTTTCTTAGTTTACATTGGTACGCGACAACTCTGCGATGATAAATTTAACGTTAGTTAAATCAACGACAAAAGTTATTTTGAAAAATATTAGTATATATTTAAGCCTATTCATTTAGGTTTGTTGTAAATTTATTAAGTCAAAGTACACTATGTTATTTACTAAAAGTAACAGAATTCATTACCAAGATTTTAATAATTCTGAAAAATAAGGTATAAAACTACAAATCCTTTTACTTTTTTAATTCATAGTGTACTTTTAGGATATACTACGACCTTATTCTAAAAAATTTTGCCGATTTTACTGTAGTTACTAAAAATTCTTACAGTCAGCTCTCCAAACTACAGTATAATCGGCAAATTAGTAATCGGCAAAATTATACTGTAATTACGTAAACTACAGAATAATCGGCAAAATTAAAAAAATTTTCCCGATTATACTGTAGTTACTATTAAAAATTCTTGCAGTCAGCTCTCCATAACGTATTTGAGTGGGCATTCATGGCCAGCAATATACTTTCATAATCTGTGAGGCCCGCAAGCCCGCGAAGCCTGCCATTCATGGCCAGCAATATACTTTCATAATCTATATACCAGGGGTGGCCAAACTGCGGCTCTTTGGTACCTTCAATGTGGATCCATACCATTAAAGTCAATAGTAAATATAAAGCAAATACTTATTTAAGTTAAACAAATTACAGATATATTATTTTTTTATCTATTGTAAAAACTAGTATGCATATACGAAATAAATGCATCTGAAATAAACAATTTTTGAAATCATTAATAAGATTATCGCGAAAAACTGATGCTGTTCTCATTGATCCAGAAAGAAAATGCCGCTTAAAATTAATATACCTGTATATGCTTATTAATATATTTTAAATTAACAATATCTACTAGTTTTATTTTATTTTTTTATCATCATATTTTAAAATATCTACTATTTTTATTTTATTTTTATTATCATAATTTAAAGTACTTACTAGTTTTATTTTATTTTTTTTCATCATATTTTACGGTATCTACTAATTTTATTTTATTTTTATCATCATATTTTAACGTATATACTAGTATAAATGCTTATTAATAAGCACTTATTAGTAAAACGTAAGTAAATAATAAATATAATAATTACTAATTAGTAATTTATTATTAGTGAAGCGTAAATGGCAATAACTGTTTAATAATAAGTATTAATGTAAAGTACTTAGTAATAAGTTGTTTCTTTAGAAAGAAGTAATAATAATAAGTACTTAATAAGTAATCGTATTGTAAGTATTGTAGTTGTAGTATTTGTGAGTATTGTATATTACTATAATAATATAGTTTTGTATTACTGTACTATATTTTATTGTTAAATGTATTGTAACAATACGATAACTCCTAAATAATTATTACTCCCTTCGATATTTATTTTGAATTAAACAAATATTTTTAAAATATTAATAGTTAGTTTAGCAAGGTGATAATTATATGTAAGGTGCACGTATAGAAATCATAAATATTCAAATAAACTGTGCTTATGTTTTAAATTTTCCAGTTGTGTGCCTATACATCTGTAGCGTAGTTGTGCGAGTGGGATGCGAACCACAGACGACATGTTATCATCAGACGAAAATGTAACTGAAAGGAATTATCATCTGGCATAGTTTTATAGCTATATAATGCGAAGTTTGCCTTGCATAAATTTTTAAATATAGGATTATTTAAATTTTATTTAAATAATAAAATGTTGTCAGAGAGCCAATGACGCGACGCTTAGAAATGAAGCAAAGTGAAATGCGAATAGTGCGATGATGTGATGTATAGCTGCAAAGCAATGTAAAGGAATAAAATTGAAATTTTTTTAAGTTTACAGATTAAATTTTTTTTAATATTTTACTCAAAAATTTATTCCTTACAAAACAGATTAAATTTTTAGCGTATGCCATAACGAAGAATGGCATTAAGTTATGCTGTACAGTATTACGATAACGTCAGATTATTTTAAGCTAAACTTGACATCTCGCATAACTAAACAGTGAAAATTATTTAATTACATCAAGTAATAAATTAATTGAAACATTATATGAAAGCTCAAAACTTCTAAACAGTGCTTCGTGTTAATTATAAATTACATGAACCGTAATAATATAATATTTGACTTATATTAAAAAATAATTCTGTCCAAATTTTGTACCTATAAGTCACCAAAATTACTAGTAAAACGTTTATGATTGTCTAATATCTCTGACATAATTAAATATTTTAAAGTTAATTTAATGAAAGCAGAAAAATGTACATATAAAAAACCTTTTCAAAAATGTTGTTTCCGATCGAAATACGTGTATAGAATACAAATTGTGACAAATAAAAAATAATTTTATTCACAGAATGATTGAATAATATAATCCTTCTACGAATAAAATTAATTAATTAGAACATTATATCATATAAAGGTAATAACGATTTTAGTTTATCAGTGTACTTTTTTATGACAGTCGCATGTTTACATATAATTATCAATTTAATTCAGATTGAAATAAAATAAGAATTAATCAGTAAACTAGCAAAGTGATATTCTTTTCAGATACATGGTTTTTAAGTATATTGCATAATATTTTAAATAAGTTTAATAATTTCATGGTTTTGGAAGCTGAAAGACTAGTGTTATGGATACATTTCTTATACTTACAATTTATTTACAAAAAGTGTGCATAAAATTTACAAAAGAGCACCTGCATGATAATTTTCATGCGTCGCACTAATATATAGCCTATATTGTGCATATGTTCATGACAAACCTAATTTTATTTATGGGCAGACTTTAATTTTTACTTTACTGGTCAGAGATTGAGTATGTTAAGGAACTCATGCTACATTTAGAAAATTCCCGTATCGCTGTTAGCAATAGTCCACGTATTTTTGAACATATTCTATGCACAAGTATATTGCATAATATTTTAAATAAGTTTAATAATTTCATGGTTTTGGAAGCTGAAAAACTAGTGTTATGGATACATATCTTATACTTACAATTTATTTACAAAAAGTGTGCATAAAATTTACTACTACTAATAAATCTTAACTGTAGTTGTCTATGGCCATCTTCAACAAAATTGTTTGTTATATCGTTTTCACCTGATACAAAAAGCATTACAGCATAATCAGCGGCGCTCGATTAGTGACCCACTTATTTTTACAAGTTTTCTGATTACAGAATTTTACTTATCGCGCCATCTGTCGATTAAATTATAATTTTTTTCAATTAATGAATTCATTATATTGTAGAATGCTTATTCTCACAACAAAATATTGAAAAGTTAGTTATTTAAATTGCATAATCAGAAAAAACTATGCTATGTTTTGTGAGTATATCTTTCACTGTTTAGATGTATAATTTAATCGACAGATGGCGCGATAAGTAAAATTCTGTAATCAGAAAACTTGTAAAAGTAAGTTGGTCACTAATCGAGCACCTCTGATTATGCTGTAATGGTTTTTTGTATCAGGTGAAAACGATGTAACAAACAATTTTGTTGAAGATGGCCATAGACAACTACAGTTAAGATTTATTAGTAGTACTGCTCACTCTGTTTTGTGGATTTTTATAGATAAGTTAAGGAAAATTCAAAAAACTTATATACAATATATAGCAGGGATAGTTAAACTTCATGTCATTACGAGCCACATAAGAGATTCTCAAATATTCAAGAGCCACATTTTCTTTCTGGATCAATGAAAACAGCATCAGTTTTTCGGGAAACGAGAATGATAAAAAAAAATTCATTTCATTAAAATTGTTATATTTCATTGATTATTCGTAAATATTCAATATATTTAATTAAGAATAATTTAAATCTATTGTAAAAAAGTTTATAATATGATAACATAGATGGCGGTAAATGTTAAGTTACAATTTAATTAACTTTCGATTAATTTTGTCATATATTTTTTAAA
The DNA here is from genome assembly GCA_000484575.1 of Olivierus martensii. Taxonomy (NCBI): domain Eukaryota; kingdom Metazoa; phylum Arthropoda; class Arachnida; order Scorpiones; family Buthidae; genus Olivierus; species Olivierus martensii. The sequence continues at coordinate 74,877 of AYEL01076160.1, read as the reverse complement.
ATATTTACAATAAATATATTTAATTAAGAATAATTTAAATCTATTGTAAAAAAGTTTATAATATGATAACAATAGATGGCGGTAAATATTAAGTTACAATTTAATTAACTTTCGATTAATTTTGTTATATATTTTAAAATATTTACAATTTACTCAGTATATTTATTTAATTTGGTAAAATAAACAAGATTTCAGAAAATCTTTTTAAATTATTCAAAATATCTTTTTATATCATTGAATCTATCTTAAAACACCATTAATATTAATAAATATATTTATATAAAGAATGATCTTATCGGGTGTTAGGTGTAATCTAAACCAACATTTAAAATTTATAATTCCTTGACGATTTTGGGTTTAACGTAAAGAAAAATTAGATACGAACATAAGAGATTTTTCTATTGTTAAATGAGTACTACTGGAATAAAGAAATCAACAAATGAAAGAATCATTCATAAATGTTACTAATATAAGAGAAAACCCATGATGTGAGAAAATGAAGAAGCAGTGAACGTGAGGTAATCTAAACCAACATTTAAAATTTATAATTCCTTGACGATTTTGGGTTTAACGTAAAAAAAAATTAGATACGAACCTAAGAGATTTTTCTATTGTTAAATGAGTACTACTGGAATAAAGAAATTAACCAAATATTTACAATTTACTCAGTATATTTATTTAATTTGGTAAAATAAACAAGATTTCAGAAAATCTTTTTAAATTATTCAAAATATCTTTTGATATCATTGAATCTATCTTAAAACACCATTAATATTAATAAATATATTTATATAAAGAGTGATCTTATGGGCTGGTTGGTGTTATCTAAAACAACATTTAAATTTTATAATTCCTTGATGATTTTGGGTTTAACGTAAAGGAAAATTAGATACGAACATAAGAGATTTTTCTATCGTTAAGTGAGAACTATTGGAATAAAGAAATTAAACAATAATTAATATTAATAAATATATTTATATAAAGAGTGATCTTATGGGCTGGTTGGTGTTATCAAAAACATTTAATTTTTATAATTCCTTGACGATTTTGGGTTTAACGTAAAGGAAAATAAGATACGAACATAAGAGATTTTTCTATCGTTAAGTGAGAACTACTGGAATAAAGAAATTAAACAATGAAAGAATCATTCATAAATGCTACTAATATAAGAGGAAACCCATGATGTGAGAAAATGAAGAAGCAGTGAACGTGGAGATGGCAATAATGTGTTAAGAAATGTTAGTAACTGTATAGAAAGAAGAGAGAAAGCAAAGACTGAAAGTAAAGGATATAATAATAAAAAGAAAGGATACTTCCCCTGTAAATAATAAAAATTAATTGTTAATTATGTGCTGGCAAATGATAATTGTGCTACATACCATGTTTTTAATCAGCTGGTGTTATCACTAATTAATACATTCAAGAATTACATGAAACATATTACAATACTAAACATTTTAAATAAAAATAAGATTGATATTATGATAGAAAACTGAAACAAATATAAGTGATTTCCAGGCTATTAAAAAACTTAATTGCGAGATTCCATACAGATATGATAATTCTAATTAAAAAAGATATACAAATTCAAATCTTTCGAATAGATACCAATGGTTAGAGTTCTAGTGGCAGATATTAAAAAGAATAATAACTATTTGTCAGTTGTTGACATATGTGCTGAACCTTACATTCCAGCAAAAAAAGAGTTTTTAAAAACTTTCATACTTACGTAAACACTAAAAGAACAACCTTCTTGCTAGGTGACTTTAATGCTGTGCTTAATCAGTTAGACAAAAATACACCATTTGGTGCTGACAAGTCAATCGAAGACACTTCAATATCTTGTTGATGATATTCATTTAATTGATATTTTTAAGCAGATTTAAAATCATTATCCAGTTTACACCTTGATCATTGGAAAAATTAAATCCAGAAGATACAGAATATATATTTAAAATATCAGAAGGAAATTATGTTCTATCAATTAAGCAAAATGAAGAATATTATGGGAAGAAAAATTAACGATCACAAACTACAGTAGTTAAATATAAAATTGAGTGATCAAATTGGAAGAAGAACTAAAAATTATAAATATCCGAAATTGATAAAATATCCAATTTCATTATCAAATTTGTTGATGGGTCTAATAATAAAAGTCAGTCGGCCAACTAAATCGGTTTTAAATAAAATTACATAAAATTAATGTGTCTCTGGCTTTTATACTTAATCTTAAGAGAATTTTAATGGTGTGTAATTACAAATAGAGAGAAAAAGTGAGAATTTTTGAATAAATAAAAATTATCTCATGGAATTTGATTTAGGTTAAGAAATGAAATAAATTTTCTGAAAGAATTTTCGCAACTTTTATAAATATTTAATTAAATTTAAAAATATTACAAAAATTCGAACTTAACTTTCTTTACCGTCTGGTGTTAATAATCAACATTATTTCAAAATTTTGTTTTACATCGTTTTAAACTATAATTACTTGAATATCACAAAGTATTTATAATGTTTCAATGAATGCATAAGTAAATGCTCATTTTTAATTTTTTTTTTAACTAGTTTGTGTTAATCATATTTCGATTAATCAAAAAATTACTAGAATCAATAATCATCTAATATTGTACTGCATTCGAAATATGTTATAATTTTTTATTTTTAATACTTCGTACAGTAAGACCCCGTTTAACGCGGGGGATACGTTCCAAAGGAACGAAGCGCTAAACGAAACAGCGTTAAACTCGGCCATCTTAACATGTAAATAATGGAGATATGTGAAACAGGGCAGTGAATAAAAAACATACATGCCATTTTTTAATTTTATTTTGTAACACACATATTATTATTATTATTGTATTACATTAATTATAGACATTTTTTATTGCTAATATTGATTTATATATTTGCTGAAAATAAAAAATATTCGAATAAATAATTTATGTTTGTGATGAAGAAGATTTTTCCTCATTTGATGCTTTTTCTTTTTTCGTAAAGAAATCATCTAATGTCATTTGCCTTTTTCTCTTTCGTTCAAAAAGCAATTATCGATAGCAAGACATCGCGTCCATGACACTTCGTCTTGCATTTGAACTTCTGTCAAAATTTGTAATAGTGGCTAAACTAGTTTTGAGAAAAATCCGTTGAAAGTTCCTTTTGCTCCTCATCTTCAGAGACGTTAAGTTCCTCGTCTTCGTGCACTTGTTCTACTAACAAAGCAACAAATTCATGCGATTTTATTTATGTGAATATAACGGTTTGATAAACCACGTCAAAGTGAATCGACAAAAAATATAGAATTCGAAAAAAAACGCATTATATCCAAACAGCGTTAAACGGGGTAGCGTTAAGCGAGGTCTTACTGTACTGTGTATTTCATATTTTGGTTAACCTTTTGTAAGAATAATTGCGCTTAAGATAAAGATTTAAATATAATTATTATAAAAGGAATAATATGATGAAAAGAATGAACGGAATTAAATTTTTTTTTATATTTATTTATTGAATATTTCTATTTTAACTTTTAATAAAGACCTAATATAAAAAGTAATACTTTTTGTTAACACTAGATGGCAGAAAATGTTATATTCCAATTTTAAAAAATTTATTAATAATTTTGAATAAATAATTCAAAAATTTATGATTTTATTCATAAAACCTATTTAGCTTATAGAGAAAATTTTACTTTTTAAAAAAGTAAGTTAAAGTAATTGGTAAATTTTTAATTACAAACTAATGAATGACTGAACACCATTAATATCGAATGCCAAATTGCCTATAATATTACGAATATAAAAGTGTTTTATACCGATTTATCATCAAATCTTTCGCATTTATTTTCGTATATTTGAGCATAATTATTATTTGTTTTAATCTAAAAAACGAAATGAAAATACAGGGATAATATAAAATCATAATGCAAACATCTGATGGCCGAGTCACATTAATTGTAATTGTAACAGCATATAGAAGGCAACCTAATATAAAAAAGTAATACTTTTTGTTAACACTAGATGGCAGAAAATGTTATATTCAAATTTAAAAAATTTTATTAATAATTTTGAATAAATAATTCAAAAATTTATGATTTTATTCTGGAAACCTATTTAGCTTATAGAGAAAATTTTACTTTTTAAAAAAGTAAGTTAAAGTATTAGGTAAATTTTCAATTACAAACTAATGAATGATTGTACACCATTAATATCAAATGCCAAATTGCCTATAATATTACGAATATAAAAGCATTTTATACTGATTTATCATCAAATCTTTCGCATTTATTTTCGTATATTTCAGCATAATTATTATTTGTTTAATCTAAAAAACGAAATGAAAATACAGGGATAATATAAACTCATAATGCAAACATCTGGTGGCCGAGTCACATTAATTGTAATTGTAACAGCATATAGAAGACATTCAAAAACCACAACCATTTTTCATGAGATACTTTGAAAATTATTAAACTTTAAAGTGTTTTAATAAATTATATTGACATTTGGTAAATAATAATATACGTAAGATTCCCGATTATCCGGGGTTAAGTGATGGATAATTATCGGTATTTTATGCGATTTCTGAAAGACTTTTAAATGCCTCAGATTAATTTTTTAATTATATCTTCAATGAATGATGATACACAATTAAAATTACAAATGAGTATAATATTTTTTTTTAATCTTAAATTACAAAAATTCCTTACAGAAAATAAACTAATTTGTTAATTTACTCTTTCGATAAATTATAAAACATTTGGACTTACGTGTATTTGCAATTTTTTATTTTTTAATATTAAATGTCCTGCATATAATAAGTGACCATAATTCCCATTTTTTTGATTATTTCACGGATTATCCGGATAAATTCTTTTCCCGACCATACCAATTAATCGGGAGTATACTGTATTTGTAAACTAGAGGTAAAATTTTTGTATTGAAAAACTTCTATCACTTACAAATGGCTTTATAATTTTGAACATGAATTGAGGTATATCGTATAAGAAATTAATATGTAAATATTTAAAATAATCAGTCTATTAGATTATTTATCTCATGAAATTTTTCCAGTAATGCCCAATTTTAAATGCGGTTTTCCAACAATCAAAGGTCTAAAGTCTAAAGTGGCTCTTTGATTTTGATGAGAATGAATTTGAGATGATTCAATAAATTTAACTGAGATCAATGGATATTATTGAAAAATCAACTTGTCAGACTGTATTTATTGTGCAAACAAGAGCATGCTGAATGTTGTTTACTGAATTATAGATATTTATCTACAAGATTTCACTTCACTTGCCTCAATTATAACTACATTATATAAAATTGAAGAATGAAAATTACTTATATATCTAATGTCTATTTGTTGAACACTCACTGCTTGTCTCCCTCAGATAATTGATGTATTATATACATCATTCACCCAACATAATCTGCAACATATAGAAATTATAAATAATCTATAGTCTATATCAGGGATGTTGAACCCGTCGATCACTTGTTTATTCCTTCTTGCAAATTTAATTAAAACTGAAAACAATAATTTATCATTATTTTGTATTAGTTGTTAATTCTCTTTAAGTGTATTGCTATTCTTTATTTATTTTTCGCTAAAATTGTCAAATAAATGATTTTCTTATCATTTTGAAGTATGCACATGAAAAGTTTTCAATATTAACTGATATTGCGCAAAAAATTCTGTCGTGTTTCGGATCGGCATACTTTTGTCAGATTCTGCTTTTTCAAATATGAACGTCATGAAAAATTCGAGAAATCAAATTACAAATGATCGTTTGGATTACCGTCCGCCATTGGCCACTTCTTCATATCAACCTGACTATGAAAATATTGCGAGCCCAAACAATGACAAATTTCACATTAAATTTTTTTAATCAACCAGCATTTTCTATAACTTATGAGTCTGTAATCAATCTGTTGTGTTTTCTAACTTTGGTTTTCTAATATAGAGAAATAAATATTTTATTCCAATATATTATAACTGGTGCTGCTGCGCCAGTTATATGATTCAGGTGCAGCGAGTGCTAAATGCACCTTACTGTATAGAGAAATAAATATTTTATTCCAATATATTATAACTGGTGCTGCTGCGCCAATTATATGATTCAGGTGCAGCGAGTGCTAAATGCTTTTTTTTTTTCTTCTTATGCCTGAATATTAATTCTAGAGCGTTGAAATTTTGCAAGTGTGTTCTTTTCGACTTCCGGTACGACATCCGCTCGACAGTTCCTCCATCTTAGAAAATCGTTAAATTTCTCAATGGGGAAGTTTTCTCGATAATTGTCCGATTGCATTATACTGGATATATTTCGATAGCCCATAAGGGAAATGTCATGGTAGATTTACTCATTTTATCCGGCGACGAAATACAGGCCCGCGCGATCGGCTGCGCTGTCGCATGCGTACATTTCTGTGCGCCGCGCCATTCTTTTTATGGCTCTACCTATGTTTTCCTGGAATTTGATAACCGTTTATTTCATTCACAGAATTATTAACCTACGCGCTTATTTTTCCTTCTTACATTAACCCTAATATTTACAATCTCATTCGGCGCAGCGCCATTTGTCCACAGCATCATTAATGTTTTTATTCCTTGAGATTTCTTTGTACCGCGTCATATATGTATTGGACATTATTAAGTACGTGTTTTTCCCTTCGATACTAGACAGCTTCAGCAAGACATTGATGCGAACGTAAACGGGAAGAAAAATGACGTCATTGAGTTCACATTCCATTTTCAATGATTGGGCGGATCTTTAATGGAGTTTTATGTAGTTTAACAAAGCCGAACATTCGGTGGCATGCCGGTGCCATTAGTTTTGAATTTTTTAGAAACTGTGGTAAATGTTTGTCTTTTAGTAGACGTAGTGTTCTTTTCTGTAAGTCTTTCGTTGGGTCTTTATCTATAGGAATGGAGCCTGTTTCTTCAATAGCTTTTTTTACCATATTATTATAGTTTTCTTTTTTCATAATTACTAGTTTCTTAGATTTGTCATCTTTTGTACATACCAAGTTCTCTTCTCTCAACCATTTTCTTGTTTGTTCAGTCGCTATTTTCATTGTTCTTGTCTCTGACTGTTTTCTATTTTTTGTTCTTATCTTCTTTTATTTTTCTTACTAGTTTCCATCAAATTTTTTCTTTGTCTATTTCCTCTAATTCCGAGATTATTGGCTCCAACTGTATTGCAGCCTCTTCCCAATCACTTTCTTCGTACGGGGAGAATAACGGTCCTTCGGATAAAGCTTTGGCAGCATATGGCGGTAGCTTAATGTCGTCTAAAGTCGTTACACTATCTTTAGAGTGATCTTCTGCCCTATAGTATCCTTTTAGTTGCTGAGAAAAGATCCATCTTCTTTTTAATTTAAATTCTAACCTGCGTTTTATCCAATTAATACTTTCTACTGTTTCATTATAAACTTTCATGTCCTTGTTCCTAAGTATCTCTGATTTTACTTCTATTAAGTGTTTTAGGCAGTACAGCTTCCTTTTTGTGTTCATGATGGAAACTTTAAAACACATCTTTTTGGTTTCTTTCTCTACTTTTTTACAGTCTATTGGAAGTCTAATCCTAAAATGCTCATCGGAAGATAGATAGTGTAACGACTTTAGACGACATTAAGCTACTACCATATGCTGCAAAAGCTTTATCCGAAGGACCGTTATTCTCTCGGTACGAAGAAAATGATTGGGAAGAGGCTGCAATACAGTTGGAGTCGATAATCTCAGAATTAGAGGAAATAGACAAAGAAAAAATTCGGTAGAAACTAGTAAGAAAAATAAAAGAAGATAAGTTAAGAACAAAAACTACATCTACTAAAAGACAAACATTTACCACAGTTTCTAAAAATTCAAAACTAATGGCACCAGACTGCGGAATTAGAGGAAATAGACAAAGAAAAAATTCGGTGGAAACTAGTAAGAAAAATAAAAGAACAAAAACTACGTCTACTAAAAGACAAACATTTACCACAGTTTCTAAAAATTCAAAACTAATGGCACTGGCATGCCCCCAAATGTTCGGCTTTGTTAAACTACATAAAACTCCATTAAAGATCTGCCTGATCATTGAAAAAGTAAGAAGTCCGACTTATCTACTTGAAAAGAACCTAGCAAGATGGTGCAGAGAAAAAATGCAAGATTATAAATTATTAACTACATCATCCTCTACCTTTATAGAACATTTAAACTGCTTAAATCCCTTTCCCAATGAAGTGATAATAGGATATGACTTTGAGTCCCTGTACCCATCTATATCCATAGAATCAGCCTGCATACAGTTATACAGACTAATCCTTAAAAATTTGAAAGATTCAGAAAAAATAATAAATGCATTCAGGAAATATGTGATCTGGTTTGTCACCAATCATATTTCACATTTAAAGGTAAGTATTACAAACAAAAAACAAGTGTACCTATCGGAAGTAAACATCTTTCATTATAAACAAATAACAAGTATTAATGTGTCTTGATTATCAGCAGAATTTTATATACAAAACATAAGTCTCGACGAAACGCGAGACATGATGGCGATGACATGAGGCAGGTATCGCCAGGAACGAAATAATGTAAACGAAAGGTTAACTTTGTAAAAACAAAGTACGTGGGAAGGAGAAAAAAAATAGGTAAGGGAAAAAGTCCAGATAACTTTGTAAAAACAAAGTACGTGGGAAGGAGAAAGAAAATAGGTAAAAGAAAAAGTCCAGGACAGAGAGTGATTCGAGAGTCCGAGAGAAGGTGCCGTTAAGAAAGGTGCGCGCCGAAAGCTGTCCTAGGAAAGGATCCATTAAAAATCAAAACTTGTGTTTGTATGGTGCAGCGAAAGGAGCCGTGAACAAATAAAGACACCATAATAAAAGAAGAGAACCAAAAGAACTGTTACAAAGAAGATTCCGTGCGAATTTAAAGGACATTTCGACAATAACCAGAACTCTAAGGACTTTGTTAAATAATCATCAAAGGTATTTATCCTCCATTTTATTACAATCTGCTGCTCCCTGTGTTTGGGTCAGCAACATTTGTAAAAGAAATCTGTCTCAATAAAGATCCAGGTTTGTTTTCAACCGTATCGTTGTCAGTCATTGCATCACTGGAGATATTTCTCCTCTCCGTCCTTACCCACGAAAGCGCAACATATCCGCGTTTTTGGCTATAAATATCCTGACGCCACAGTCGCTCCGCAGACCCCACATAATTAACAAGTTAATAATAGCAACATATTGTATATTTTATTATAACGAGATTATGATATAATAAATAAATAAATAAATAATTAGCATGATCAAATTAATTACAGCACAAAAGTAGGAAATTAACATGAATTTATTAAGATAACGTGTTCAGCATCTGAAAACGTTATCTTAATAAATTCATATTAATTTCCTACTTTTTTGCTGTAATTAATTTGATTATTATTAATAGTAGGATGAATTCTTATACATATAATTAGCATGAAATTATTTATTTATCTATAAATTTTTCTCGCTATCATTCTGTTGGAGAAAAATAAAATGATACTAAAGTAGACAAATTATTCAATTTATATTAATAGAATTGAAATAAATTATTCAATTTAATATTTTCTTTGGTTTCAGTTTTTAAACTGTTGTTGTTGCGGAAAATTAAAAAAAAAAAGTTATTTAGATGAATTAATGTTTCTTATATGTGGAAAAGTACATTGTATATAAAATAGTAAAGATAATAAATATAATAATTGGCAATACTGTCAACTCAAGTTTATTTATGCCAATATTAACCTATTAATCGTATACAGTAATAAATTTAGCATGTTGGCCTGAATATGTTTATTCATTTGTTATATAATTGCCATTATATCTTTAATGTAACATCATTATATCACAGCAGAGCAACAACACAATTCAGAGAACAGTTTTACAATAATTAGAATATTTATATAATTGTAGTTTATGACTTTTATGCAATTTATTTATTTCATTATATTAATTCGATAGTTATTATTTACGTGAAAGTTCGATTGTTTAAAAATCGATTTGATTGGAATGCACCGTGATTATTCGTAATTTTAGATGAATTACAATTATATTTATTAATAATTAACAGACAATAAATTTTATTTTGTGTTAATCTGATTATATGAATATAGCTGCTCCGCTGAGAAGTTTTCATACGATTTTGCAATCAGTAACAGCCGTTATTAGTTTCGAAACAAATCAACAGCTTTCATCAAAAATTCCGAATGAAAAATTCGCTATTTGAAAATACTTTGCAATTTGTTTTAACAAAAGTGTTAAACATCTGCCGATTTATATAAAATATATATATATATATAAGGCCGCCCTCATATATCGGATTACTAATGAAGTATAGTTTACGAACATGTACTTCAACGTCGCGCTTAGGTAGGTAACAATTTGTTTCTTCTCCGTTTTCACTTTTACTTGTCTAATGGTACATTTTCTGAAATATGAAGAAAATATGCGTGATCAAATTTAAAAAAAAAAAATTTTTCCAGATTTCTACTGAGCTTTTCCTTTGTATGCGCACACGATATAGAAGAATTATTCGACTTGATTCTCAATGAAGATTTAAACGAATTGGTGAGCCACGCAGAAAGAGAAGTACTGAAGAATCGTGATTTAGAAAGTAAAGGTAAAATGCAAAACATAATTTTAGAAAGTAAACTTAATTTAATTTTTTTAAATCTATAAAATCGCATACTTCATAATTATTTTGATAAGATTTTCTCGCTTTGTTTAATTATAAAAGTTGAATTTATTATGTAAATTGCTTCATAAAAAATTTATTTATACATCAGCAAAAATATTACTTTTTACTTTTTTTAATTTTTTAAATAAGTTTTTGTTACCGATAGTAATTATTAAGTATTCTATAATAGGGTAATCAGCAATGTATCGTTATTATTATTGTTGTAGAAGTTTGATAGTTTACTTGTTATTATATTGATTTTAATTGCTGGTTAAAGTATATAATTATTGGAAGACTGTTAAAAGCTTCCTAAAATAAACTTTTATCCTTAACTCTTAATTCTTTATGATATTCTTAGATAGTTTAGTACACAAAACTTATGGAAATTGTTATTGTTGAAAGGAATACCAATCATGCAGGAATCAAAATATGATTAAATTTTTTAACCAAATTAAATTTACCAACCGTTGCGATTCGCGTAGTTAACGATTAAATCAACCATTACAGAACAATAGAGTTAACATTCGAACTGTTTCAAACGTGGGAATTCTCACCTATGCTATAATTTGTCAATCCCGATTGAAGAAAGCGATTATTTGTTTGCGTTTTCAATAACCGAGGCGATATTTTATTATACCAACCCTCCGGATCTGAGACAACTAATTTTATCGTGATATTTGTATTAATTATAGCTTGAGATGAACGATACTGGAATTGCCTCGAGTTAGCAAAAACATGTATATGCAAAAACCAAATTCAAACAAGCTAGGTGTGTCGCAATATTTTTTTTAAGGGCCGACACATCCGGAATTAATCATTTCTGGCAAATGAACGAGTTTTAAAAGAGAAAAACATCCGCCCTGAGCCGGACGTGACTCGAACACGCAACTTTCTGATCTGGAGTCAGACGCGCTACCATTGCGCCACCGGCCCTCGATCGTCTGCTTCCCTATCAACTTCAATATTCATTGTCCACGTTCATCGAAAAACGTCCTTTCACACGCTGGGCTGAATGGGTTTCTATTCATTTCTTATCAGATAGGATTTCCTGTTTGCATTCCTACATTTCTATTTCCATATAAAATTCCACTGTGCCATTTCCTGATTATTCTTAAGCATTTCGGAGTAAATAACTGACTGAATCACATTTCACCTTTTATCTGAAATTCAACTAGTTTCTTCCAATTAAGTTTCACATTGAGGTTTCCTTTTGAAAAAGATAAAAAAAAAGACATTCAACTGGCAGTAAAGCAATTCTGATAGAAACGGTACTCTGCTTTTTAAAAGACGATAGTCTTCATTGTATAGACAATAGAGGACGTCGTTTGCGAAAACAATACATCCCGTTTTTTAAATTCGAAATATTTAAACAGCAACGATTCGGAAATACGTATATAAGTAATCTCTTCGATTTCCTGGCAAATGACTGTTAGAGGCTTATGGCAAATAAAGCGAATTCCTAAATTACTCGTGAAAGTGGAGATTTTGAGACACTCGCGTTTTGAATCATTTCTTTCTTCCGAAGAAATTTATTCCCTCGCAAATGTATGAACTTTCCTAGCAAGACTTATTTAAATTAATAATTGGTTGAAAACAACGCAGTCGTATGTAGTTGAAAAATTTTCGCGTAACACGGGAATTTCCGAATGAATTTCTTTAATTTTCAGTCATTTAATTTCAAAATCTGGCTGTGTGTGGCTACTTCCATTTTCATATGATATATGTGCTTCTGTCGTTGGAAAGATAAAACTCTTATTTTTCAGATCTTTCCAAGTCTGCAGCAGAAAAGTTTACATGAAATACAAATAGTGAGGAATATATATCGTATAGACAAGATCTTCTTATTAGAAAGGCAGAGGCATCACCGAATTTAGGAAATATACTACATAATATTCTAGGCAATTATACAGTACAAGAAGGAAACGTTGGCAATAAGGTTTATGCCCCTGAAATTTGATTTGATTTGCATTTCGAACATAATTGTATAAAGTTTCTGCAGGCATCATATTTCACGAGTCAAATTTAAAATCATTATTGAGATAGTATTTTCTTAAGTAACCGTTTTGAGGACGGTTTTCGGTTTCTTCCGTTTCGAGTAATACTTGTACAGTCGGTTCCATAAAGTTTTGTACCTACCTCGTAGGGGCTAAGCTCACCGGATGTTGATCAATTGTAAAGTCAGGTACTTGTACCGAGATTCAAGACAGTTTCAAATGGACTTGTCTGTTGTGACTGAGAATAGGGAGAGAAGTATACGTGTGGGATGTGCTCGTCACGTGCTCTAAACTGACAAGAATAAGCGATAGAGACTGATAGCAGCATCGGTAGAGCGTCTGCCTACTGTTCCGAGGAGTCGAGTTCGAATCTTGTTTGGAGAAACATTATTTTTTTTTTTTTTGGTCAACATATTAGTTTGTGTTTAAATTTTAAACAATGCAATTAAAATATAAACGGTTTAAACATTTTCCAGACAAATGTGCAATATGGTGATGTGTTCATCTGAGGTTCTAAAAGATGCTTTAAAATTTAAAAAATAAATTTTCTGACTTCGCTTTATTTTATATTTTAAGTTTGAATAAACTAGATACTACATAATAATTTCTTTTTTACATTTATTAAACTCCGGTATTTGCTAAAATCTTTTAATATTTTCTAATATTGATAGGTTTAAACATCTTTCGGAAAAACAAAACATAAAAGCATTTAAGAAATTCCATATAACTGCGTCATTAGCTATCAGCATTTTTTTAAGAATTACTATCGAGTATTGGTCTCTTTATCCACCCTTTTATCCGATAAGCTAGTATTATCTAGCTACGCTGTGTTCTACAATGGACAAAATTCACGTGACGTCGTAGTCACGTGTTTTAGTGAAAACATTGTAGTTTGCCTAAGTTTGAACGAGAAGGATTATAACTAATTCGTGCTAGTTTATTTACTATATTTAAGAAAAAAAGCAAAATATAATTTTATCATCATTTCTAATAGCATTAAGTAATTTCATTTTTAAAGTTACCGGTACTATTTACTCTAATATTATAATTTATATAAGCCTTGAATTTTTATTATATATTTAATGGATATCACTTCCAGATATATGTAGTTCATTACATTATAAGGATTTTAAAATTTTCAATTTGAATCGTATTTATTGTTAAAAATATAAGAAACTGCAGTTTAACAGAAAATAATAGAAAGTATGAATAAAATTATTGTCAAATCAGGCATTCCAATTTATTTTCTGATGATGATTAAATTAACTGGTGAGAAAATTTGGTGACATAATAAAGTAATTTTGTTCTATTAAACATTTGATCTTCATTAATAGTATGAATACAATATACATTATTCATTTTATTAGCAATCATAAACCAAATTTTCCATTAATAATGAACAATAAGCTAAATATCTTTCTACTCTATTATAAGGTGACCGAAATTTCCTAGCTAGGTAAAATATGATCCAAATAAACCCAAATATAATTCAAAATTGCTATGAACTTCAAATGTGCAGAAATAAATATTTGAAAACCATCCGCCCTGAGCCGGACGTGACTGGAACATGCAACTTTCTTATCTGGAGTCAGACCCGCTACCATTGCGCCACCGTACCCAAATATAATTCAAAATTGCTATGAACTTCAAATGTGCAGAAATAAATATTTGAAAACTATCCGCCCTGAGCCGGACGTGACTGGAACATGCAACTTTCTGATCTGTAGTCAGACGCGCTACCATTGCGCCACCGGCCCTCGATCGCGGGATTTCATCTGAGATTCACTATTTAGCTCTGAAAGGCATCCGTATTAATGATAGATTTATTGCAGCTGTTCTGAAGCTTTATGCAGGTTCTTACACTAATCTTAAATCTGGTTAAAAATTTCCGAAAGGTTTTTTGTTAAAGAAGTATTGAGACAAGGCTCTTGTATATCTTCTACGCTGTTTAAAATTTTCGTAGAACAAACATTACGCACTCTTGAAGAAAAAATATCGATTGACGGGTGTTGATGTAAATCGAACACACTTGTTCACACTGCTATTTGCTTATGACTAGGTGCTTCCTACTGAAAATAGAGAAGATTTTGAATATATGACGAGGAAGTTAAATGAAGAATATTACAAATGGGAATTATCTATTAATGTTAGTAACACAAAATATTTGTTTGTAGATTATACTGCACGAACACTACAACTAATAATGTATGATTGCCGATTGTCAGGAATACACTTATCTAGGGTTAAAATTACGCAGGATGGTAAAGATACTTTATATATAATAAATAGACTTGCTCAGGGGAGAATGGTTACCAAATGCTTAAATGGTATTGGAATAGTTCCATAAATGAAACCTGTAAATATACAATTTACACAACTTATATAAAAATATTTTTCTTTTTGGTGCTGAGACCTGGACACAGAGAGGCAGAGAAGAGAAAACTGATGGCAATGGAGATAGATGTATTACGACGATCTTGTCGATTGTCAAGAAAACAGAAATTTCCGAATCAACAAATGAGACAGGATGAAAAATCCGGAAATCAAATTGAGAGATATTCAACGTAGACAACTAATTTGGTTTGGCCATGTAATTAGAATGGCTACGGAACGACTTCCGACAATTACTATGGAATTTATTTCAGAAAGTAAAATAAAACCAGATCGACCGCGTAAAACTTGGTACGCTGGAATTAAAACTGCAATGAATGCTTTTGTAATGGATGAGGAATGGAGTCTGGGTGGAGAGAAAAGGAAAGAATCCTTCGAAATCAGAAAGGAATGATAAACGCTAAAAAACTGATCCATACATACATACAATGAGAGTTCAAATAATACCCTATCGATAATTACACGCTGATGTCTAAAAATTAGTAACGCTATCTTGAGGGAATCCACGTACTTAACTTGGACCAATTCTTAAATTAACTGCTTTTTTCAATTGTCAAAATTTCGATATCGGCGGCCGGATGGTCGAGTGGTACCGCTATCAGCTTACTATGCAGGAGGATCCGGGTTGCGTCCCGGGTCTTGTCCCGGATTTTTCGGAGTACTAGGCTCGGCTCGGTGATCCCCGTCCTTCACCATCCGGCCTCCCTCCACAGGTGTGGGTGCAGCCGTGTTCAAGAATCTTTCGTAATTTCGACAGTAGGCATTCCGCAATCGGAGGAAAAAGCGTCAGTTGTAGCCTCCATATTATCAAGAAGAAGAAGACAGTATGCATTCTAAAACAAGGATATATTTTTTTATTCATTTCAATGTTATAAATACTGTAAATGCCACATGTAGAATATTCCATAATTAATAAAGTTATGTATTACAAATTTTCGTGTATGTATACGTATTTTCGTTAACTCTAAGCATTTTCTTTCTCTCTCTCATCTTAAGCAATAACTGATATAAATTTCATATTTAAGTCAGTTGTCTCAGGTGCAGAGAAATGGTCTAATCCAGAGGTGGGCAAAAGACGGCCTGCTCACCGAATCGCGGCCGCGAAGGCATCTTATACGGCCCGCCGCATAAAGTAGAAAAAATTACAGTTTCAAGGCCCACATTTGTAAAATTCTACTCGAAAAGAAAAATTAAAATACGGATACTTTGTAGTGTAAAATAATGAATACTGTCGCTTACTGTACACGTACATGCGAAGTTATTCCAAATTTTGATGATATAATTAACCATGAACATAGTAAATTTTATACTCCAAATTTTGATGATATAATTAACCATGAACATAGTAAATTTCATTATTCACATTAAACTGTAAACATAGTGGATACTTTGTAGTGTAAAATAATAGATACTCTCGCTACTGTACACGTACACTACCGAGGTACTCGAAATTTTGATGATATAATTAACCATGAACATAGTAAATTTCACCATTTATTAACCATGAACATAGTAAATTTCTCCATTCACATTAAGTTGTAAATGTAATCATGAACATAGTAAATTTCACCATTCACATTAAGTTGTAAATTTATTTTTACAAAATTAATTATGTAGGTACCTAATATTTTGTAACATTCTGGTGTAATAGGTTGTTAGCAATCAATCAGTTTGATAAAATACATATAGAAATTGTTTTTTAAAGAACATTATCTGAATTTATTAATTCGTAGGAAAAATTATTTTGTGATGTTTCTAATGAAAAAAATAGTTTCTATGGATCTTTTGAACTTTTTACATACAAACAAAAACTAAGAAAAGTATATTTTAAAAATAATATTGATACACGAATATAGTCTTTATATAAGTATCACAAAAGTGGCTACATACGATAGCGATATTGACAATAACTTGTACAGATAAATTGGTGCAACCTTTTTTTGTCAATAGATGACGCTACACTCCATTCTCGTAGAATATTATATGGCGGGGCGAAACAAACCCTTGTTTTTTGCTATTATTTTAATTTGATGCTAGACAGAGTTATATATTTGTTTATTATATTAACTACAGAGCATATTATTGACAAAATCTTTATTTAAAATTGAACCTTGATATCTCGAAAACTCTTTATGTCAAATTTTAAAATTGAACCTTGATATCTCGAAAACTCTTTATATCGATTTTTTATTTTTTTTTTTGTTCCCGTGAGATTTGAGACATTGAGTTTTACTGTATATAGTCATAATAGTTTCTCATAACTGTAATGGACATTATGATAATTAAAAAAAAAATGACAAAACAAAAAATAAGAACTTTGTTTTCATTTTTTCTTTTTAACTCTCATAAACTTTGAAATTTAATACATGTCTGCCTGTTTGAGACTGAAGCATTCCTGGAAAATGCTTGTAAATCAAATTCTCATAAATCAGAGCCTAAATTGCCATTAATTATCATTAAAAGTACTATAATGCTTTTCTAAGTCTATAATGCTATCTAAAATAAAAGTTATAATGCTATAAAAGTTCTATAATGCTATCTAAATATATAACTGACAATAAAATTATTTCAATAAGTAGCATTGATTATTATAAAACAACCTAAAAATGCAGTTTTCTTAAAGAAAGTTCATAATAAACAGGCTGGTTGCAGTCTGAAACTGTTATATAAACTTCATTCACATGACAGCATTACCACACAGATAATGCTGATATATACTATTTCATATTATCCAAGTTCAGTACCAAGTCCCATACTTATACATGCTCTTAAAAAAATCTGGGCTGTACCCATTAATTCCCATCCTTGAATATCTGTTTTTTTTAATGTCACTATCCAATCATTTGCTGATTACTAATATCCCTTTTTCAAACCTTATGTATGTCCTATATCTATGAAGGGATTAGCAGGACTGTCAAGAATGAAGCTCAAAAGACTACATCTGGATCTGGAATTCTTGAATTTCTCAAGGAGTGGCTAGGGATTCAATCCCAGTTTTCTAATAGAAAGTCAAAACATTTGCATGCATTCAATTTAGCCAATTTTTGGTACTTGTTAGTAAATCCAATCAACATGGTATTGGAATCAACAGTTTATCTCAGGAATAGTGTCACAAATGACTAATCTCGAGTGGAAAACAATATAAAATTGGAAAGAAATAAATTGTATCCAAAAGCAATACCTACTGTTCTTTAGCAATTTCATAAACTATTCAATGCAAAAAAATATAATATGATATTAACTATTTTGTGTGAACACAGAAAAGAAAACATAATATAAATGCATCTAAATTCAAATAAAAGTGTGATTTCAGTAACTAGTTGATACAGTATATTAACATTACTATTTGTCTGTTTTATTGTTATTTGGTAGTTAACTTATCATATGGAATATTTGAATTTAATTTGAAAACTCACACCTCCAAATTTCTTCTATATAGGGTTTTGGCCTTAGCTGATGAACTCATTTGTCCCTTTATGACTGGCCCATCACAGAGTTGGCTGGATTAGCTGAATGAAACCACATCAATTTTTTCATCCAGAGAACCCAGAACTGAATCTGGAGTCCACCCTCTTGAAAGCTTTATTTGATTTTTCCTGGCAAAAAAAAATAGATGATGATATTGGCACTCTTTAAATTCCTCTTCATTAACAAGAGATGCATTGTTCAACTTTTGAAACATTCACTCATTACAAATTTATCATAAAATCAGTGTAGAGGCCTGTAAATTGAGTTTTCATACAAATTATATTTGGTAATAAAATTGAGGTCTCGTATATCATGGGCTCATAAACGAAGGTTGATCTGTATTCCTGAAATAATAATAATAATAATTCTCTACATTTATTTTAATATGAAAATTTTTCTGAATGAAAATAAATCTTTAATAAGAAATGTCAAAAGCCATTTTCCATTGATTACTTAACATTAGACATAAGATTTACAATAAAAAATTAAAATACACTTTAATCCTCATTAATGTCTATAACCAAGATTAAAATATAATAATGATTTACATCACTATAATCCATATTTTTATCCTGATTATAGTATTAATGGGATTAAATATTCAGAATCATCATTTTTTTAAATAATAATAATATAGTAGGTTGATGTTATAAACTTTTTTTTTAAGGAAATGATACATATATAAGATCATTCTCAACTACAATAAGTGCTTAAGTGTATGATTAATAGCATAGTTAAGGAGTTAAAGCAGGTGATTAGAATATGTATGATTAATAGCATATATAAGATCATCTACTACAGGCTATTAACTCATAAATAAGGAATTGTGTTGCAAATCATAGAAATCTTCCAATTAGAGTTAGCACTCTTTAGAGATTAAATAAAATTAGATTTGTATGGTGATTGTTTTTGATCCATTCACTTGTCATTTCCGAATGTTTTGCTCTGTGTGCTTTTATTAGAGGTAAGATTTTGCAAATTTTTTTATATCAATATCCTCGATTTTTAAATGATCTTTGTACTTTTCAAATTGACACATTCAGGTTACATATTTCATTTATTGCTACAGTGCATACTTTTATTTTTGCTAATCTTTGAACTTTCTTTTTAGTCTAATTATTTATTTCCTTATTAGTTTGGACTTTAATCATCAATTACGTTTTTATATATTTAGTCATTTTTACTATATACTATAGTATATAGTATATAGTAAATAAGTATAGTACTAGTAAGTAATATAGTATAGTACTATATAAAAATAGTATATAGTATATACTATTTATAGTATATACTATTTTTAGTATATACTATTTTTAGTATATACTATATACTAAAGAAAGTTGAAGTTGTAGGTGTAGTAGTGAATGTAACTTGAATGGACCTTTTGAATTATGGCTTCAAATAAATACTATTTTACCATATAATAGTAAGTATGGGCAATGTCCAATTTATGTAGAGCTGACATATGCAGATTCATACTTAAAGATTCCCTGACTAAAACAAAAATATATTGATAGCAGATAAAGATATAACATAGAGATAAAAGCATTTTTCTCAGAATTTCATCATTTAGCATATGGGCTTAGTACAGTATATGTATTTATTATAGTTCTTATTTAGTGTATTTTTTGGGCTTATTAAATTAGTCTTAGTTAATGAGCCAGGCCTCAACCCAGATCTCCTGAAAATCTGAAGATACAGGATTCAGAATTGAATTCAAACTCCCCAAGGTGGTAAGCAATTGTTTTACCCTATGATTTATGTACTTATTCTTTAATATAACTATAATTATACTACACAAAAACTAGCACTATATTGCAGAAATTACTTTATTTTGACAAACGTTTTCAACCCTCCTTTGGGGTCATCATCAGGTTTAATTACAACTTTCTACACGAACACGACAAACTTATAAGGTGGACTTTCTTACCTCCCTCGTTTACACATGTGCAGTGGAAAAAACGGACACATCTTACATCAATGTACAATTGTAAACACCCGCAACTAGGGTGTCAAATGCCGAGATGATATTTAATCCCGATTTAAATTGCCAAAACATGTAATGGACTTTTTACGAAGGTTCTCAACTGATATCAAACAAAACCTAAAAATATACAAAATGTACGACTAAAACGTACTTCAAATATCGCTAAGCTAACGGAAATACATATTTTTACAAAAATAGGATTTTAATAAACTCTAGGAATATATGTATATTTGTCATTAAAAACATTAAACTTGTAAAAATTATTTTCATCATATCGCTCAATGCATATATTGAATACATATGCACCACCTATAATGTCTTTTGAATCTTTTTTAATCATTTCTTATAAATTATTTATTGACCATTTCCATGCGTTAGAAAGCGAACTTGGGTCATTGGTATTGATAACATAATCATTTTTAGATCGTTTAACTATTTCTATTGACTCCGCCACTATCCCTTCGGTTCTGCATGTGACACGTTTGACTATTTTAACTTCTTTCCATTTTATATCTATGTTGTGTTAAGAAATTGAAATGGATCTTTTCTCAACAACTAAAAGGATACTATAAGGCAGAAAACCACTTAGACCACTCTAAAGATAGCGTAATGACTTTAGACAACATTAAGCTACCACCATATGCTGCCAAAGCCTTATCCGAAGGACCGTTATTCTCCCCATATGAAGAAAGTGATTGGGAAAGGGTTGCGATACAATTGGAGCCGATAATCTCGGAATTAGAGGAAATAGACAAAGAAAAAATTCAGTGGAAACTAGTAAGAAAAATAAAAGAAAAGTTAAGATTAAAAATAGAAAACAGTCAGAAACAAGAACAATGAAAATAGCGACAGAACAAATTAAAAAATGATAGAGAGAAGAAAACTTGGTATGTACAAAAGATGACAAATCAAAGAAACTAGTAATTATGAAAAAAGATAACTATAATAATATGGTAAAAAAAGCTATTGAAGAAACGGGCTCCATTTCTATAGATAAAGACCCAACAAAAGACTTACAGAAAAGAACATTACGTCTACTAAAGGACAAACATTTACCTCAGTTTCTAAAAAACTCAAAAATAATGGCACCTGCATGCCCCCGAATGTTTGGCTTTATTAAACTACATAAAACACCATTAAAGATCTGCCCGATCATTGAAAAAATAAGAAGTCCGACTTATGTACTTGAAAAGAACCTGGCAAGATGGTGCAGAGAAAAAATGCAAGGTTATAATCTATTAACCACATCATTCTCAACCTTTATAGAACATTTAAACAGCTTAAATCCCTTTCCCAATGAAGTACTACCAGTGTATGACTTTGAGTCCCTCTACCCATCTATATCCATAGAACCAGCCTGCATACAGTTATACAGACTAATGCTTAAAAATTTGAATGATTCAGAAAAAATAACTAACTGCATCCAAGAAATATGTGATTTGGTATGTCACCAATCATACTTCACATTTAACGGTAAGTATTACTTGTTATACTTTCAACTACTGCTATTTACCTTTTACTCAACTTTAAGATAAAACTAAAGCACTTACTGCAGTGTAGGAAAGAACTTCTAATCATATGTTGAATGAATGTTTTCGGTGCTTAACGCCATCTTCAGGTTCAAATTCTTCCAAAACTTTCAAGTTTCTGGAAGAATTCTTCCAAACTTTAAAGTTCTGGAAGAATTCAAACCTGAAGATGGCGTTAAGCGCCGAAAACATTCGTTCAACATATGATTAGAAGTTCTTTCCTACACTGCAGTAAGTGCTTTAGTTTTATCTTAAAGTTGGTAAGTATTACAAACAAAAAACAGGTGTACCTATCGGAAGCCCAATGGCAGGGGTACTAGCTGAACTGGTGATCAGGTTCAAAGAGGAAAAAGTTATACCAAGATTAGCATTGGAAATAAAATTATACAAAAGATATGTTGATGATATTTGTGTAATATGGAAAAAACAAGTAGATCAGAAAGCACTAGAAGAATATATGTCGGACGACTCACTAGGACTTCATTTAAAATTAGAACAAGCAGTAAGAAGACAAATTTCTTAAACGTTCAAGTAGAAGTAATAGGAAACACATTTAAAATTAAAGTATACTGCAAACCAACCTATGTACTGTTATTTATACCAAACTCGTCAACAACGAAAATGACTCATAAAGCCTCAGCCTTTAGAGCTCTTTTTAGAAGAGCCTTTACACATTGCAGTACAAAAGCAGATAGAGAGATAGAAATAAATGAAATATTCTCGCAAGGGAGAAAACACGGATATAGTAACATTTTCTTGAAAAAACACTAGCCTCAGTTTTAAAAGCTTTAAACTCAAAAGAAAAGGAAAAAATACCATCAAAAGAAGTCAAAATAGAAATATCGACTACGAACCACAGTTACAAACTGTTTATACAGACATAGAAAAAGCTACAAATTTTAAAATAGCTTACAAAAAGAAAGATACCATCTTCTCATTAATTAGAAACGATAAAGACCCATATGGAAGAGAAAAAAACACAGGTGTGTACAAAATCCTGATCTCCAGTCTAGACCTAAACAAAGAAGAAAAATATATCAGATACACAAGCCAAAACCTAGAAGAAAGGTTAAACGAGCATATGAAGAATATAGAAAAAGGTGAAACTAATATGGCCCTAGGAGTTAGAGCAATAGAACACAACATAGATATAAAATGGAAAGAAGCTAAAATAGTCAAACATATCACATGCAGAACCGAAGGGATAGTGGCGGAGTCAATAGAAATAGTTAAACGATCTAAAAATGATTATGTTATCAATACCAATGACCCAAGTTCGCTTTCTAACGCATGGAAATGGTCAATAAATAATTTATAAGAAATGATTAAAAAAGGTTCAAAAGACATTATAGGTGGCACATATGTATTCAATATATGCATCGAGCGATATGACGAAAATAATTTTTACAAGTTTAATGTTTTTAACGACACATATATATATATATATTCCTAGAGTTTATTAATATCCTATTTTTGTAAAAATATGCATTTCCGTTAGCTTAGCGATATTTGAAGTACAGTGCACTCCCGAGTATCCGGTTCGCAACTATCCGCCTCCGTACTATCCGATCCTAGTTTTCTTTTATCATAATTAAATGAGGAAGGCAAGGCGTTGCATAGGCAACATTGTAAAGGCATTGGAAGCGGGCACCTGCTACGATCCTCCTACGTGTAGTGTGCAAAATACAAGTTGTGACAGGAAAAGAGCAACGTTCTGCTTGTTGTTCATTGTGTGAGGCCCGCAGGCCCGAGGACGATGTTGACAGGCGTTGGCCTAAAGAGCGGTGAGCAACGCGTGTAAGGATGGGTAATGAGAGTCAGCAGATAAAACAGAGATGACGTTTAACAAAAACAACTTCCTTTATTAGAGAGAGATCTTTAACATTTTTCTCTTAACCAAAGAGAAGTACCTGAGCAAATACAATAGAACTCTGGCCTATCCGGCTTTTTTGTTATCCGGCCTGCCCTTCTGCCACATTAGGCCAGATACTCGGGAGTTTACTGTACTTTTTAGTCATACATTTTGTATACTTTTACGATTAAAATTGTTTGATATCAGTTGAGAACCTTCGTAAAAAGTCCGTTACATGTTTTGGCAATTTAAATCGGGGTTAAATATCAACTCGGCATTTGACACCCTAGTTGCAGGTGTTTACAATTGTATGTTGATGTAAGATGTGTCCGTTTTTTCCACTGCACATGTGTAAACGAGGGAGGTAAGAAAGTCCACCTTATAAGTTTGTCATGTTCATGTAGAAAGTTGTAATTAAACCTGATGATGACTCCAAAGGAGGGTTGAAAACGTTTGAAGTCAAAATAAAGTAATTTCTGCAATATAGTGCTAGTTTTTGTGTATAATTATATTTCAATAGTGCAGAAACAGAAGAATGCAAAGAAATATTAATATAACTATTTTTAATATTATGTCATTGTGACACATTATAGGGTACTATTTAAGTATTGTATAGAGCATGCTCTGACATATGTTTTGACTTAGATAAGATTTTGTGGAACGGTCTATTCACATAAGTCTAAGATTGCTTGTACATATAGCACTGATCAAGAGAAACAATTCATTATAGAAACATTTTTGGCCTATTCATGTGGTCTTCAGCTCACAAATAGGCCTATTCATGCGGAGTGAATGAGGGATGAGCAAGTAACAAAGCGAAGTATATGCTGGACATGTGAAGAGTAAATGTAGGAGAAGAAGACCAAGGAAAGTGTGGAGAGAACAAGTGAATGATCTGAGGATATATGGTTTTTAGAATTTGTATAAGAGACTGATGTGTATGAAGAAAAGAATAACTAGAGAGGAAGCTGATATAATGTATAGAGATAGGGATGTATGGTGCCCATCTGATTAGTGGTATTTGAGTGGGTTTTTTCCCCTTTCTCTCTCTCTCTTTCTCCTCCTTTCTTCCTTGTTTGATTATTATATACCCTGATATAAGGATAAGGGCATGATGATGATTATGTTGTTGTTTGCAAATTATTACTACTAATTGAATCGTTTATTTTTTATTTTTTAAATATTTTTATTAAAAGATACAATATTTATTTTCATAGGAATATGGTATTACAGAACAGGAAAAATTAACAATTGGGCTAGGTATATGCACTCCATTATTAAAAAAAATTCGTGCAGATCTTCATCGCAACATTGATCCAACTGAAGAAGATACAGAAACAGTTAATAGATTAAATCCCATGTAAGAATCTTATTTATTATAAATTATTTGTTAACCAAAATTATATATATTTTTTTAGAGCATTAAAACACTTTGCTGCCCAATTGCACATGGTTCCAGTTGGCTATGACAGACCATGCTTATCAAAATTTTCTGAAATTTTTAGGTAAATTATATAAAAAAAATTCTGTAATCTGTGATTACAAAAAAGGTATACTGCTTTTTATTGAAAATAAAAATTTAACAATATATGATGAAATAGGTCCAATTATAATGATGGTATTTATAAATATTTATTAATTATTGAAAAAGATGCAATTAGCAATTGATTAATAAGACTTTATTAAAATATGAATTATCTATAATTTTTAAAACTCCTTTAAGATTTTAGTATATAAAGTAATAATTTTTTGGTATTTTAAATTTATTTTTCTATAATGAACAAATTAATATTACTAGAATGCAGATTAAACAAGATCTTGTTGCCATTTCATACTTTTTGCAATATTGAATTTCTCATTTCTATGAAAAAATTATTAAAAATTGATATTTCAAATACAGATGTCAACAATTACACTATACTATAATTAAGAATCTAAAAACAAGGTCAGACAATTAATCCCAACATTTAATGTCAAAGTGATAATCAGAAAACTTTGTACAATTTTAAACATAGACTGTATATAATACAGTTTTGGGCTGTTTGTGCATTTTCTGATCCTGTATGCCATATATGTTTGGTCATCAAAGTATTAGATGTCCTTTATTCAATTGGTGAAGATTGAAAATATAGTTATGATGTATGATTCTTTAATAAAACTTTTATAAACTGAAACTGATGTATTGGTAAATTTCAAAACATTTTTATAATTAAAAAATTTTATTTCCTGGATTTTAGCTGTGTGTATTATTTTGATACTTACTAATGTTGGATTTTTTCATTAGTAAATTATAAATTTAAATATATTATAATATGGCATTAATATATAAATTTAAATATAATAATATAATACTGATTGCTGATGGATTTCAAATGATAATATAATTATTATTATATTGAAAATTGACATTTATACAATTAATCATAATTCTCAGAGATCTTATTAATTAATAAATGTAAGTTTATGATTTATAATATGATATCTAATATCAATTTTTCAATTTATTAGATATATAAATTTATATTATCTATTTTTATAAACAAAGTAGTATTTTAACAGATATATGTATGGCTACATATATTTATTAAAATTAGAATTTTAGATTTTGATTTTGATATTTATAATCTCTAAACTTGATCAAATATTTTAATTCTGTATTCAACCAGTTGAGATCCATTGACATGTATGTTCACCATGGAAGTGGAATAAAAAAAACGATAAAAAACAACTAAAAAAAATTCACTCTTGATTTACTCTGTGAAACTATTGTGGATCAGTTTTTTGCATTTATGTAGTGAAACGTGTGCTTCCAATGATGGATTCTAAATTTTTCATTTGCCAAAATTTTTTTTGTAAACTATGTATAAACAGCTGTAATTTTCTTTGCTTTACTCATATTGGTTGCCAGATGCTTTACTGACACACTATACCTAATACCACATTCAGCACAGTAAAGTAGGCTTTGCCACAATTTCCCAGGAAACAACTGGCTGCCATAAAACAATAAGTGTCATGCCCCTTTAAATAGCCTGAACATGTTTACATTTGGATTTTCTTGTTTTTTGCATAAAAAATATCAAGAAAATAAAATAAAAAAATATGAACAATTAAAAAACATTATTGTTTATTTTAATAGAATTAACCAATATTTTTGTATTATTGACAATATTTTTTAAGTTTTAAGAATTTCAAAGCTCATTATATGAAAAATTCATTTTTGACTTAAAATTTCAAAAATAAAATTGTCATCCCAAAATTGAAATAAGATTAATATAATATGGAATTGATAAGCTTGGATAAAAAATAATCCAAATTCTAATAATAGAATATATTTTTATGGAAGATGCTTTGAATATAATTTAACCTGTGTAATACCTATTGATTTTTTTTCCTAATTAATCCTCATTAATATGCAAAAAAACAAAAAAAATGTAAATTGCGATAAATCGCTTAATTTTCATTGAATTTTTTTGAAATTTTCACAGTTTATTACGTTTTTTATTGTGGTTCTAATGATGTAACAAATTCTTTCAAATTTTATTTCTTTCACAATTTTTTGTTCATTAAAGTTCAATATCTTCAAAAGCACAAACCAGTAGTCAAGAAAAACAGGTTTTATTAACTAAACATAAAAACGTTTTCGGTATATTTCTTATACCATCCTCAGTTACAAGCACTTTAGAATACAACAGATTTTAAACAAACATTCCATTTTGGAATGTTTGTTTAAAATCTGTTGTATTCTAAAGTGCTTGTAACTGAGGATGGTATAAGAAATATACCGAAAACGTTTTTATGTTTAGTTAATAAAACCTGTTTTTCTTGACTACTGGTTTGTGCTTTTGAAGATATTGAACTTTAATGTTTAGATTCCAAGCAGTTCGCTGGTTCGATGATAGATTTTGTTCATTATATGAGATTGGAGAAAACACAATTTTTGTGTGTGAAATCTTAGCCATCCAATGAAATATTTGGTGTTTTCTGATAGCGGCAAATCTTCTGAATAAAATGAGATATGAATGAAGAAAATCAGATAATATTAAAAAATTATTGATAAAAAACGAAGTATTCAGCAAATTTTAATTAATTAAGTTGATTTTTAGTCAAAAATTGACAAAAATTTATTAAAATATTGTCATTTTTTTTAATAAAATATATGTTTATTGACGTTTTTTCTTCATTTCAATAATTTTTATTTTAATCTTTTATAAATTTTAAAATTTATAACAAAAAACATAACGCACATGAAAATTGTCCACTCTTGTACATAAACAGCTATAACATTTTCTACTTTAATTTGGCCTTGAGATAGTTTGTTGACATTCTGTACCCAATACAACAAGCAGCGCAGTAAAGTAGGCTTGGCTGCAATTTCCCGCAAAACGATGTGGCACTTTAATTGCTTTATGATGGCCAATCTCTTTTTATTGCCTGGGGTTGTTTACATTATAATTTTCTCGTATTTTACAAAATAATCTGTAAAAGTAAAGCCTAAATGACCAAATAAGTAAAAATATTCTATATTTTAACAGAATTAACTGAAATTTTTGTATCAGCAAAATTTTTTCAATTTTTACGAATTTTACAGTTCATCATAGTAAAATTCCATGTTTTGCTTAAAATTTTAAAAATAAATTTATCTCACCCCAAAATCAAAATATGATAGAAAAGAAAGCAGAATCAATAAGATCCGATGAAAAATAATCCAAATTCTACAAATACAATCCATTCATATTTTCTATATTTAGAACAGAATTAAAAAAAAAAATTGCTTATTTGCTCACGTATGTGAATTATATACTAATGCGGTATAGAACTATATGTAAAAAATTGTGTAACCATGGCAACCTTTTATGTTTATTCTTTGTGATCGTTTGTATTTTCTGTTAAGTAATTTGAACTTTTAGAACTCTGAATGTTATTTGAAATCATTGAGAAAATTCGAAACTTTTTATTCGAATATAAGAACCTGATGATGGCCTTAAAAAGCAGAAAATGTTAGTTCAAAAATAAAAGTGTTTTAAATATTCCTCTACTGCATTATAGTGCTTTTGTTGCTTAATTTATTAGTAAAGAGTGTAAGCAGGTATTGTGAATTAGCATTAATATTTGATAGATTTTTATGAGGTTCAATGCAAAGATCATTTCATTGAAAATATTTTTATGTATAATATTATTATACATTAATTTAATTCTACATCTTTAATCTTTCCAAAATAGCATAGATTTCCACTATTTTGGGATGATTAAAGTAGGTGATTATTTTTCAAAAGTTTCTTGTTTTATTTAAAAGCTGTAGTTAGCCATCAATTTTAAAGTCTTACATAATTTTTAATAGGCAATTTAAGTTTCAATCTTATTTCAGAATGTCTGAATAAATCTAATTTATTATAAAATTGTATAATTTTAAATTTACATCAGATTTTCTATATTTTTTTAAGTTTAAAAATACGTTTTAGAGGCAATTGTTATTTTTAATTATATTGTAATCACTTCTAATGAATTTCTATTTCAAAATTTTTATATTAATATATATGAAATCTTACTGAATAATAATTAATATTTAGGTATTCTCATGGTGTTTCTTCACCAGAACGTCACGTTCGTACTCGGCTTTATTTCACGAGTGAGAGCCATATACATTCACTTCTCACAGTTCTTCGTTATGGTGGATTAATTGATGTAAGTTTCTTATTGTATGCATCAATTTTTAATATATATATACAATATTTTTTGGTATTTAATTTTTAGTTAAAATTTTGATTTTCACTTCATTTCATATAATTAAACTTCAACTATTAATGGAAAATAATTTAAATAAATAACCTAACAGTTATAATAAAGTCATTATAAGCATGACTGTAATACAGGAAAACCTGTGCTGGTGGCCAACCTGCAAGCCATGACCACCTTAATATCCACCCAAGCATATTGTGGGATTTTTAAACTGTGTAAAAATGGTCAGCCATGTTTTGTGGCCATGGTCAGTTATATATTTAATTTTCGCAACTTGTGTGCAACATCTATTAGGTAGCCAGCAAATCGTGTTTTGATCAGAAATGCCAGATGGGCTCTAGATCTTCTAACAGCTGAGCATTCTAAAGTGAAAAAAAATCTGAAAATAGACATTAATTAGTGATTTCTTTCCTTAGATTTAATTAACAATGTGAAACTGTGTCATAAACTTTGTATTTTAAACTTTGATGTTTAATAAAGAAACTTGTAACTGTGTCTGGTGGCCAACTTGTGCTTGATAGCCGCAATCTCAGCTGCAGAAAGCTGGCCACCTAGCACAGGTTTTCCTATAATTGCTTTGTTTTGTAAAACTGCAATGGCTATTTTTATTCCTATTCCTCACTTGTTTTTATATATGTGAACTAAAGGAAACAACAAATAAAATATGCAAAATTGTATATAATTTCAACAGAAGTTATTAGATATTTAATATATTAGCATTAGCTGATAATCAATATATTATTATAATAATTGAACTTTATTTTTATTATAGTTTAAAAATATCTATATATCTATATATATATATTAACTATTAGTTATATATATATATATATATTAGTTATTTAAGTTATAAATTAATATACAAGTAATACTCAACTTATGACATTATTGATTTACAACCACTTGTACTTATGACAATGATGTAATTGGTTAATGCAATTCAAATGCATATGAGTCCATGTGCAATGATGTGATTTACCAAAATTATCCTTTTTTGTTTGATTCTTGTAGTTTATGTTTGCTAAGTTTATTATTATAATACATTGTGTTTTAATAAAGATTGTTGATAATCTATAAATTTAGAGCATTTCCAACTTTCAACTGTTTTGATTTTATGATCAAGGTTTGAATCAAACCCTGTCATAAGTTGAAGGTGACATATATTTATAATTAATTTCTTAATATCACAGGTTAGATATGATAAACAAGTTTATTAAAATATAAATGTTTAATTATAAGCTTATTTGTAAGTCCTAGATACAACAGAATTCTGATTTGAATTGCAGAGTTATACTGTTTTGTCTAAAACAATACAAATCAGAAAACTATTTTCCAAAAGAACCTATTTTAAATATTTAATTCAAGTATTTATTTATTGGAAAACAATATTAAATTGAAATAAAATAAGAGAGCAAATAATAAACGATTTTACTATTTTTGTTTAATATGTTATTAAGGTTAATAAAAAGATAAATAATTTGAAAAAGCAAAGGAAGAAAACATAGTTATTTAATTTACTTCTGTTTGCATTTTATTTTGACAATTCATTTATTAATTTTTTTTTACAAAAATTGCCCACAATTTTAGCAAACAGCAATTTGTTCAACATTTTACAAGCTTACTTCCTCATGTATAATGCAATGTGAATGGTAAATCTGAGAACTTTGTAAAAAACTATTTTAGTTGGTTTCTATATACTGTTTGTAATGTTTAATATCACATATACAATAGATTTCATTTCATTACAGAAATGAAGTGATTTACTTAATCTATTATATTGTCTAAAGTTAAATAAATGAATTACAATATGTTTGCATATATAATAATGACAAACTAATATGCAAATTTATTGCTTTAAACTTCAGATTTGAACACTGCAAAATTATTATTAGCATATTTAATCAAATGATGCAAAGCAGATCTCTAGTATACCATTGTTTAAAAAAAATCAACTTTAAGACAGCAAAATGTAGAAATAAACTATAAAAACAAGAGAAAGAAAATGACAGCATACAATATATATACTGCATTTACTAAATAAGTTCAGAGAATTAAATGTTGCATTACATTATATAAATTTTGACAATTATAAAAAGTAAACTAACTAATATTTATTAATATTTGATTGACTGTATTGTCTCAATTATTTCAATATTAAAATAGCTTAATGTAGTAATCCATTAGTTTGAATTTTCTAATTTGCAATCATAATTATGTATTGATTAATTTAGTATTTCATAATGTAAGCTAAACTATAAAAGATTTTTAGATAAATATAGAAGAATTCATTGTAATATTTAAAATTGATAATCTTAATGCAAAACTAGTGTATGTATGTATATATATATAGTGCCATAGCGAGGTTATGGTAAAGGTGGCCATGGTCATAGGTGCCACTCGAAATAGGCTCCTAATTTAAGGGATCACTACCATTGTCCACCTCACAAAGGCACCTTTTATATCTTGAGCCATAGGCACTTAGAGCAGTAGCTATGATACAGTTGCATATATATATAAAATTATCATGCAATAATTTGATT
Organism: Olivierus martensii; assembly: GCA_000484575.1. Taxonomy (NCBI): domain Eukaryota; kingdom Metazoa; phylum Arthropoda; class Arachnida; order Scorpiones; family Buthidae; genus Olivierus; species Olivierus martensii. Next base: position 42,682 of record AYEL01076160.1, on the reverse strand, counting down.
AATAAAAACTCATATATCAATAGTTTATATATTGAATTTATTCTAACTTTATGTATATTATTATTAACAAAAATCTATTATTTAAAATTCTTTAATATTTACTGCTTTTTTAATAAAATTAAAATCCTTTTTAAAAATTATATTACTACTAAAATATATTACAATAAATTTCAGCATAACTTACTATTCTAAAGTTATTTTGTATTCATTAATTGTTATAATTTAAATTCAATCACATGTCAATCTAATAGGAGCTTAACAAGCAAAGCATAAAATCTATCAACAATCCATTGTAAAATTTTTAATTTTTCAAAAATAAAATTTTTTTTGTATGTCTTATGTTTGACTATGAATTCTTTTATTTATAATATTACAATACAATATTAATTGTAATAAATACAATATTATTCTGTTTATAATAGAATAATATTGTAACTTTTTTAAATAAATAAAGCTAACTCACACAATATTCATAGCAATACCAGCTCCAGCAACAATCAACATTACATCAGTATTGATTTCATAATCTTGATAACGAACTCTATCAATTGCCATATATACAAGAATTCCAGTCAATACCCAAATTATCAGAACACTTATAACAGCTCCAAGAATTTCTGAAATAAATTTTAAAATTAAATAAACAATAATTTTATACATGTGCCTTTTATTTAAATAAATGAAAAATTAAAGCTTACCAGCTCGATAATAACCAAAAGACATACGTTTAGTTGGAGCTTTCTGTCCTACCCAGAGAGCAAACAAACTAATGAGAAAACTAGCCAGATCACTTAAAAGATGAGCAGCATCAGTCATAATAGCTAAGCTGTTTGAAAAATAGCCTCCTAAAATACAGAATTGTTTAAATATTTTTATATTTGCATTTTAAATACAATTATATTAAAACACATTAGAAATTATAAAGAATATCCAATTAAAGCATAATTATAAAAATATTATTTATTAATGACTTAACTTACCAATAATTTCAGCAACCATAAAGGAAAGACATAAACAACTACTGATTATCAATTTCTGTCTTGCACGTTTCACACTGAGAGAAACTGGTTTCTGAACATGACAATGATCAGGTTCTTCCATATCTTCTTCATAACTTTCATTCTAAAGAAAAATTTTTAGTTAAAACAATATATCTATTATAATTAATTATATTATAAAGCAAAATGTTAATACACTTATCAATGCATCACCCATTTAATACAATTTTAGACTTAAAATTATGGTATCTTTTTATAAGTTCATGAGATAAAAATTTAAGATACCAGCTGTTGTCAATGTAAAACAAATTGCATGATAGCAATTGGCAGACAATGAAATTTTTTTCCATTTATGTCTGACAAATATGAGAGGAATTCAATTTAATGACATATGATTAAAAAAATTTGAAAGATGATTTAATTTTTTTTATTTAAGTAAAAAAACAGATAGTTAAATATTAAAAATGATTTAAAATTTTTTATAAAAGAACGATGAGTGTCTTTAACTAACAAATACTGGTTTTTAATTTTAATATATAGTAAAACACACATATATATTTATATATATATATCTCCAATATTTTTCATCTTGATTTCAAATCAATTAAATTTTACCAATAGCTTTTTTATAAATGTTTCAAAGTTATAGAAAAAATGTTCTAAGAATATATGCTAATTTTAAAAATAAATTATTGTCAAGTTAATTATGTTATATTATACCAAAAATAATTAATAATTTCACTTTTAATGAAATAATAAAAAAAGAAAGTCCTTAATTTTAACTGATAGAATTTTTTTCATGCATAGAAAATAATTAAAATGATAAACCAGTAAGTTTTGAAGAGTATTTTTTATTATTTTAATAAATCAATTTTCTGCTTATTAAAAGAAACCTGGATTTATATATTTCATGCCAATTGCTTTTAAATTATATACTGCAACAAAAATATCTAAATAAATAAGATTCAATATCGATCTTTTACTCTTTAAACATTTTTATATATTACTGTATTTACTCAGATAATAATAAGTTGAACAATTTAAAGTCCAAAAATGATAACTGTAATCAATTATTTGATCATGAATTTATTTCTAAAATTTTTTTAAATCTAACTTAAACAATTGAAAAGATAATTGTATCAAAGAACTAAAAAAAATCTGTTTACAATATAAAATTAAATAATATATAATTAAAAAAGGACCATAATAATAGTTTATCATTACATACAGCATATTTAAAATGTTTAAATATGCTGTATGTAATGAAACATTTTAAAATTTCCAAATTTACTATTTTTTCCAAACTAAACTATTACATAAAACATTAATATATATATATATATAATTTATTTTTTTAGATGTTATTTAACAATAAATTTAAAAACTGACTTGACTTTTCAAATGTTTTTAGTAATTTAATATTCATTGTTTGATCTTTATTGTTTATATATTGAACCTAATTTATTAAAATTATTGCTTAATGATTTCTTTTATTTTCAAAGAAATTTTATCATAAACATATTCCCTTACAAATATATTGCATGATTAAGAATATTAACTATCAATATTAACCAATAGAAGAGTTTTAATATTTAAAAAAAAAACACTCAATGAAAAGATAATTGTATCAAAGAACTAAAAAAAATCTGTTTACAATATAAAATTAAATAAACTATTATTATGGTCCTTTTTTAATTATATATTATCATTACATACAGCATATTTAAAATGTTTAAATATGCTGTATGTAATGAAACATTTTAAAATTTCCAAATTTACTATTTTTTCCAAACTAAACTATTACATAAAACATTAATATATATATATATATAATTTATTTTTTTAGATGTTATTTAACAATAAATTTAAAAACTGACTTGACTTTTCAAATGTTTTTAGTAATTTAATATTCATTGTTTGATCTTTATTGTTTATATATTGAACCTAATTTATTAAAATTATTGCTTAATGATTTCTTTTATTTTCAAAGAAATTTTATCATAAACATATTCCCTTACAAATATATTGCATGATTAAGAATATTAACTATCAATATTAACCAATAGAAGAGTTTTAATATTTAAAAAAAAAACACTCAAAAGTTTTGTATATTTCAAAATACAAAAAGTATTTATAAAAATTTAAATCATAATATTTGAAATTAAATTAATTTGAAAATTAAAAACAAATATTAAGACTATTATATATGCAATATATTTCCTATTTTTCTGTATATCAAAATGTTTAAATTAAAAAAAAAATAAAATACAAACTATTTACAATTACTGTAGAGAATTTTCAAATAAAAATTCTATAAATATTCATAGTAGTTATTTTATTGAAAAATATTTTTATGGTTCCAAATATTATTGAAATTGATTCATTATAACAACAAATAAATTCTATAATTTTTCCAGATGATATTAAAATTTTTAACAACAAATATCTGAAAATGTTATGAATAAATTTTTATTTGTAGAATATTATGGAACAATTTTATTAAAGTATATTTTCTTTTTAAATATTATTTTTGTAAATTACTGAAATTTATTGAACTGTGGAAAAACTATTTAAATTCCATGATCAAAAAAGTTATAATTATTGATATTTTTGATGATAATTAAATTTTTAAATAATTCATAAATAGTATATTTTCTGAAGAACTTGATTATGTACATATGTCACAAATAAATTGTAGAATCAGTGTTTTATAAAAAGCCTAGTTCTTTTGCAAAGCACAGGTAGCAAAATAAACTCATGATTTATAATCTGCCTAGGATATACTAAGCATTTTGTAAAATGCCAATCTTTTCACACATATTATAGAATTGCTATTTACTCAAAGCAATATATCTAGGCATTTTATAAAATGCTTGATGATGTCCAGGCATATTGTAAACTATTGATATATAGCACTGCCACCAATAGCACTATTTATCATCAGTGCTGAAAATAGCAGTCAACAATGTAAACAATGATGATTTTCTAACAGTTAATAAACAAAATAGTGTCTCGGAAGTTAATGAAACCAAATCACAGGACGTATGTAGTGTCATGAAAGAAGATTTCAATAAGAAAGTGATCATATTTTATAGTCAAAGGCAAAAAGACTCAACAAAGAAACCTTGGACTGCCCAGTACATATTAGAGGTTAACAGTTGAGCTGAGCTGTCCACCCTGATTGCCTCCCGTCGCGCAGCTACATCCAGCGTGACGCGCGTGGCACCATCTGTCGGGAAGCAAAATTTTTGCACTCCTTTCTCTTTTTTTTCTTTCTCTCATTACAGGTTTTCCCTCCTTTCTCTTTTATATGCTCTTTCCTTCTATCGCCTTCTTTCTTTTCTTCGCACTACCAGCCGATTTTTGTCGGTCAATAAATTCTGTCTGTCTTTGATGGGACTCGATGCTGGGTCCTTTCGCTCCGTAGGCCACCTCCATACGGACTATGCTATGCATTGGTTCTGCTAGAAACTCTTCGGAAGTTGTATTTGACTCGTCGACGTGCCTGCTTCCATGGCACATGCGTAATTCTCGACTACGTCGGCAAGTGCATACTGCGCATGACGAACGACTTTGCCTCGTTTTCTGGTGGCGCCAGGCGCGTTTGTCTGCCGCGCGCCAGCGTCGCTTGCCAAAGTGCCGCGTCCGGGAAGCCTCCAGCGATGTTTTTTTGGTTTATCCTGTTGAACTCTCAAATTTTTAAAATAAACATTCTTCGCTGTACCAGTAAGGCTTCGTTTGCTCGGCCTGGCTACCGCCAACGAAGCAAACAAAAGAAAACGAAGGCAGTGGCAGGCCATCCGGCCTGCTTGGACCTATAAGTACTAACCTATAACCTCTTTTAATAATTTGTACAGTCTTAAAGTTTTAGAATGTTTATTTCGGAAATTTGAGAGGTCGACGGGATAATCCCAAAGTACCAAAACTGCTTATGGGGGTCCGAAAGAACACTCGATATCCCTGAGAGTCCAGAAAAAGAACCTAGCGAAAAACCAGCTCGTCGGGGAAGAAAGAAAGAAAAAAAAATCCGCATTTCGAATCTCAGGCTAGATAATGGCATTTCCGTTCGCAAGCAATCCATCAGTTTCGATGCAATTGTTCAGACGGCGCTGGATGCAGCCAATAGATGGGAGGCGATCGGGGTGGAAAGCTCCGCTCAACTGTTACCGTTTTCAATACCGAGAACCTATCATTTTATCACAATCATATATAATGTTTTAATTCTTATTAGTTTCTTACGATTAAAAAATAAAGAAAAATATTAGTCAATTTCACTTGGCTAATTACACAATTGCTTGGCAATTTCACAGGAAAATATTAGTCAATTTAATTTACTCTCTAGTATTCAGTAACAGATGCTAGGAGTCGGATCAGAGACCTATCAATTTTTAACTATTAAAAATTGGTATATATCACAAAAGTATTGTTAGATATGTTGCAGAATACTATATATACAGAAATATATTCAGAATTTTGAGCAATTCTGAATATATTTCTTTAAATGTTGATATCAAGTTTAACGATATTTCTAAAATAGAATGAATAATTTTTAGTGCTAAAAGATGAAAAACAGCTTAAAAAATCAAATAGTTAATCTATTCAAATTAACACTTTTCATTGGCAGGAACATGTCAACTAATAATAGTTTTTATTTTAGAAACATAGTCTAAACAAAATATTCAATATGAGAAGAATTATCAAATACCACAATTACTAATATTATCTTTCTTCTTATGACTTAGAAAGGAAATTATGAAAGAAAAAGTTTTATAAAAATCGAAACACACATAAAAATATTCAATATGAGAAGAATTATCAAATACCACAATTACTAATATTATCTTTCTTCTCATGACTTAGAAAGGAAATTATGAAAGAAAAAGTTTTATAAAAATCAAAACACACAATTTTTCCACATCAATAAATCACTATGAAATGTCATTTTATATTTCCATAAAACATTATTCAAATAAGTTAATATATAGAAAAACAAAGACAAAAGAAATTTTGCAGAAACTCATGGAAAGAAGTTTGGCCAATAATAGAAAGCATATATCTTACTATTCTCAATACCGGTAGTTCTAGATTTTTTGAGTTAATTCATTGCTGGAACGAACTTTGTAAAGTGGGAACTCAAACCAAGAATCAATTTTTCATATACAATGTTAAAGAAAGGAGTTCTGTTCTCAACAACAAAATTTAACTAATAAAATCAATAATTTATGATAAAACAATGATTTATTTACCTAAAGAAATGAAAACATGATTTTTAAAATAAAATTATTTATTATTATTATAATTTTCTTTATGTCATATAAAAGTTAAAGAATATTTATTCTACACTATTATTAACAGATAAGTAGATGAAGTATTGCCTTAAATTCAGTCCAGGAATGAAAGTTATTTACATAATGTGCTGGTAAACCATAATGATCAGAGTGTGTTACTTCTGCTTCTTATTTTGCAATTTTGATTTTCCAGTTTTGTAGCAGATGGAGTTTGTTATAAACCCAGTCATATTATATTGTATAATTACATATATGATTTGAAATTCCTATTTATGAATGTTTAGCATTTATTTTTTGCAATTAATGTTTATATTTTCAAATTTTTTAGATACTTCACATTTAAAAACTTGTAACCTGGAAACTATTTATTTTAAATTTGGACCAACAAAAAACAAAATTTTTTGAAAACAATAGACAATTATAGGCAAAATAAAATTTTCCTGATAATTAATTATACAAAATTTTAATTCATATAGCTATTCATTTATATTTCTAAAATAGAATGAATAATTTTTAGTGCTAAAAGATGAAAAACAGCTTAAAAAAGTCAAATAGTTAATCTATTCAAATTAACACTTTTCATTGGCAGGAATATGTCAACTAATAATTATTAACAAATAATAGTTTTTATTTTAGAAACATAGTCTAAGAACAAAATGGATTATTGGAAAGCCTATATAAGCAAAACATTCAGCATAATAAGAGGTGACATCATCAGAGTTTCCGTTTCGTGCGTTTTCCCGGCTCGTTCGACTTTTTGGGCCGGTCCCCAAAAAGTTTAAAAATCGGGGTTTCACTGTATATACTTTCTTATACATTATCCAAATAAGACAATAATAGCAGTATGTAGATGTAATTATTTTTATTGATTTCTATTTGTTTATATTAAAAAATAAAGTTATATAAAAACTTAAAATATATATTTGCTGTTTTATACTCTAAGCATCTATTTTTCTATATATGTTTATATCTTTGTGATAGAATTCATAAGATATTAAGTGTTGATTTGTAACGTACTACTGAAGATGGGCTTTAATTGGTCTGAAAATGTTATAGATAATTAAAACTTTGCTTATACCTTGCTTGGAGGGCTATTTTTTGTGTTATTATTGATATTTAAAACAAGAGACTTTTGAATTATAAGATATTAAATAAAAGCATAAGATGATCTATGATTATATTTAAGTTGGTTTATTTAATATTGGGTGTAAGGGAAAGTTTTGTCTTTTTTGAACATGTGCATTTCTATGTGTTGTCGGTTTTTAGTAAGAATTCTGACTGGATTAAAACCGGTTTGAACAGGTAATTTGCACATGGTAGATGATTTATGGAAATTTTTTCAAATATTATTCAGTTTTCTTAAACTTTTAGAACCGTTAACATGAGTGAAGAAAAAGTCCACTTAAGACATTGTATACTGTATGAGTTCCAAAAAAGGAAATAACGCGGTGGAGGCAGCCAAAAACTTCTGTGAAGTGTTTGGAGAGGCCACAGTAACAGCTCAGACATGCCAAAGATGGTTTACAAAATTTCGTTTGGGTGACTTTTCTTTGAAAGATGAACTCAGATCAGGAAGGCCATCAGATATCAATGATGAAGTGCTCTGCAGTATGAACAGGACAAATCCCACATTAACTTCTGTAGATTAGCCTTTAAGCTTGGAATTCATCAGACAACTGCTTTGGATCACATTAAAAGATTTGGTTTTGTGTCAAAACTCTCTGTTGGATGCCACACGCTTGTTTTCTTAAGAAAAAACAACAGAACTTTCTCTTATACCTAATATATGAACAAAATAATCAATATATGCAAATTCTATAAAATAAAAATTTACATAAAGCTGTTATTTAAATAAATTATATACAAAGAATTTGATACTTCATTAATTAAATAACTAAAAAACAAAATAACAGTTACTTATGAGGAATTAAAGAGAAATGGAGAAGCATCACAAAGTTGAGATTACTTTTTTTATCATCATCTAGACCTGGGGGCGAGCAATTATTTTATGCTGAGGGCTGGATAAACAATCTTCAAGATAAAGCAGGCTGTATAAAAACTGAAAAGTACCAATGGGCGAATTTAACCTTATGGCACCGTAATTATGTAATGAAATTACTGATGACTAGCATACCCGTGCCTTGGCATTGCTCGGGCAGTTCAGGGTGTAGTACTTAAGTTAATTTCTCTTAAATTATAACCTTTTAGATGACCTTCAGGATTTTCTTCAACGTATTCTGAAAATCTTTCCGGGCAGTTCATGGTGTTGTACTCAAGTTTCTCTTTCTCTTAAATTATAGTCCCGTGCCTGGCGTTGCTCGGGCAGTTTCTCTTTCTCTTAAATTATAACCTGGTGTCGTACTGAAGTTTCTCTTTCTCTTAAATTATAACCTTTTAGATAGGCAGTTCATGGTGTTGTACTGAAGTTTCTCTTTCTGTTAAATTATAACTTTTTAGATGATTATAAGGATTTTCTTCAATGTATCTTTCCCGTAAGATATGTTTTCTATTTGAAACATGTGTCTTTTCACTTCTTTATCTTTCTTTCTCTATTAGAATTCAGTTAGTTTGTTTGATCTCCTAATGTTTCAAACTTTATTGCTTCTTTGACTCTTAAAAAGGCACATACAATTGGCCATGGGAAAAACAATTAGTATTTACAAATAGGTCTGGCCAATCCAAACTGTTTCTCCGATCAACTTTGAAAACCATGTTATAATAATCATGCATAATGCGACGAAAAATTTGGAAGGGGAAGAGACTCAAAATACGTTTGAAATAATGCAACATGGCTTAATTTCATTTAAAATTGCAACAAATAAAAGATTTGTATATATTACAGGTTTTTGTATGATTTTAAATATTACTTATTATTATTACATAATATTGGATAAACATGAATAGTTGTAATTTCGTTGTACGAAAAATATAAACAAATTTCATTTTAGATATGTAATACAGTATGTCATAATTATGGATATAGAATAGGCTTAATTTATCTGCAAATTCAACATAAAATTTCCTTTAAAATAAAATATCCAATGAAAAGGTATGATATAAAGTTACTGATTGAACATAAATTGATACTGAACAGTTGATTATGATGCATAACAGATTATGATACATATCCTGTATCATAATCAGTAATAATTGTTTTAGCTAAGTAATTCTGTAAAATCCAATAATAGTAATGCAGGTAAGTTATCTGTTGCCCCTTACTTTGACACTTAGCACCATCTATTGATACTTATTGTCAAAAATGAATATCAATAGATTTCAAAATATATAAAATCGATTTCTAATAATCAATACCTGTCTGTCACGGAATTTAAGCAAAAAAAATTTACAAACAAAAGTTATTTCATAAAAATCCATTCAGCCGTTCTTGCGTTATAACCGAACATATGCTCTCAGGCATTTCAGATTTATAATATATATAGATAACATTAGGTACTCTATCAATAATTAATAAAAACTATTTTGATATAAAATGAGTACTCATATTCAAGCAAGATTGATTCTTGCACAAACACATTCTTCTCATCATCACATAGGATGGTTGCGCCAATTTATCTGCACACGTTCGCGTCAATCTCACTGTCGCATGTAGCCATTTTTGTGATACTTACACAAAGAATATATTCATGTAGCAATATTATTTTTTAAATATACTTTTCTTGTGTTATTTTCTTTTTTTTGTAATCAAAGAGTTCAAAAGCATCCGTAGAAACTAATTTTTTCATTAGAAACATTAGAAAATTAATTTGTGCTATGAATTAATAAAATTCTGATAATTTGCTTTAAAAAAGTATTTATAAAAACTGATATACACTTAGTATTTTATCAAACTGATTGATTGCTAACAACCTATTACATCAGATTGTTACAAAATATTAGATACCTACATAATTAATTTTGTATAAAACAAATTTACAACTTAATATGAATGGTGAAATTTACTATATTCATGGTTAATTATATCATCAAAATTTAATATATATTTTTTATCTATTAGTAATTCTGTAGTATACATGTACATTAGTTGACAGTATCCATTATTTTACACTACCAAATATCCATTATTTAATTTTTTCTTTTCGAGTAGAATTTTACAAATGTGGGCCTTGAAACTGTTGTCTGTTCTAATTTAAGTGGCGGGCCGAATAATATGTCTTCACGAGCCGCCTTTTGCACACCCCTCATTTAGATGTAACAAATAAATGAAAATGAAAGTTTTATACACACTCAGTGTGGTCATAATAACCCTTTTCATTCCTGGAAAAGGTTTTCTTCAGATTGTCAACTGTTGTAGGGTCTTGCACACCTCTTTACCTCTAACTTACAAGGAGAGGACACAGCTGACCCCCCACCGATTTTGATCCGCTTGCGTATGGTGAAAATACATCAAAAATGAGTGAATACATGTCCGAGCTTGTTGGATTAACATCACCGATTTTGTCACCGTCCACCTGCAGCTGTTAGATACAGTTCTCCCTCCAACTTGTTTGTTTTTATAAGTAACCCCTACTCCCACACATGGTCAGGTTGTCCCCTCTGGAATGCACAGTCGAGCTTGTGTGATGTACGGTCGAGTCGTCTGGTTGTAACCGCCTATTATATTAGTTCTTGTATTTTAGTAAGTGTTCCAATAAATGTGTTCTTGTTCGTTCAGTTCTGTATTTGATTCCTATGTGCAAATCTTCGATCCACAACATCCTCAACAGGTTATGGGGCCAGGCCACATGTAACTGATACGAAACGAGAAATTGAAGAACACTTCATCTGGCAACCTCCATTCGAAGCCTAACCAAAAATGAATGCTACCAGCGTCGCAAGGATTGAGCTCCTTAACAAGAGCAACTACGACACTTGGAAGCTTCAGATGAAGGCGATTTTGATCAAGAACGATCTGTGAGAATACACGAATGGAATGATTGCGAAACCCAAGTCAACAGGGACCAATGCAGCTGCCATATCGGACTGGACTAAAAACGACAACAAGGCGATGTCAGATATCATCCTGTCGATCGGCCCGAGCGAGCTGAAACAGGTAAAGAATTGTGAATCCTCTCGTGCTATGTGGTTAAAACTACAAGCGATTTATCAGTCATTGGGACCAGCAAGAAAGGCAACATTGCTGAAGAGGCTAATGTTGCATAGGATGTCTGAGGGCAGCGACGTGCGCGAGCATCTGTGTAACTTCTTCGATACGGTTGATAAATTAGCCGATATGAACGTATAAATTAATCCAGACTTGTTAACTATAATGCTACTTTACAGTCTGCCCACAAACTTCGAAAACTTCAGATGCGCTATTGAGTCGCGAGACGAGCTACCGACGCCCGAAACTCTTCGTATAAAAATCGTAGAAGAGAGCGATGCACGGAAGAATGATACGAACGACGTATCTTCAGACGCTTTGTTGGCAAAGAGAAATGTCGAGCGATTCAATCAAAAGGAAAGACTGGACAACACCAAACACGACGACTCCGGATTGTCCAGAAAGAGGAATCATTTCAAACTTCGCTGTTTTAAGTGCAAAAAACAGGGTCATAAGGCATCGGAATGCCGGAGCGGGAATAAGAGGCAAACCACTAAATACGCAGAAGACGTCTGTCTGAATACGCTTAACGTTCCGAAGACCCATTTGAACTACTCTCGCCGAAGGTGGTACCTTGACAGCCGTGCAACTTCGCAGTTATGCAATGATTTGCAAGATTTTCAGAAAATCCTTAGCTCGGAAAGATGCATTCTAAACCTCGTCAACAACGCTTCGACCGAAGTGACTGGCAAGGGAACAGTAAAGTTTCGGGATGATGTATTGGGAGTGCGGAAAAACATCGTGCTTAATGATACACTGCATGTCCCTGACCTTCGGACAAACCTCCTGTCGGTGGGAAAAATCACCGACCGCGGATACGAGGTCCATTTTAGAAAGACCGATGCTTTGGTCTTGGATTCGAAAGGTGACGTCAAACTGTACGCCGAGCGCATCGGAGATTTGTATTACGCAAATGAATGCAAGCAAGACGCCCGTACTGCAGTACACATGCTGAAAACTAGCACTGCTACACTTGAGTTGTGGCACCGACGTCTTGGTCACGCAAATACTATTGATATATTGACTGCACAGCATAAAGGAACCCTTAAGGGAATCCAATTCGAGGGTTCTGCGGACAAACTGAATTGTCATGTCTGCTTGGAAGGAAAAATGACTCGAAACCCATTTCCTAAAAGATCATTCAGAGAAACGAATATCCTTGACCTGATTCACACAGATGTGTGCAGACCTATGAGGATCGAATCAATCGATCGTGCCAAATATTTCGTCGAATTTATCGACGATAAGTCAAGATGGTGCGAGGTACGTTTCCTGCGATCCAAGGCGGATGTGTTTAAGGTAACTAAAGAGTTTATCGCATTCGTAGAGAGTCAAAAAGGTACAAATGTGAAGTGCCTTCAGTCTGACAACGGGAAAGAATATACAAGTCAAGAGTTTACTATCTAAAGAAACGTGGAATCATAAGGAGACTGACAATCCCCTATAATCCGGAACAAAACGGAGTAGCCAAGAGGCGGAATAGAACTCTTATAGACACCGCCAGATGCCTCATGATAGGATCCGGGCTACCTGCTTCGTTCTGGGCCGAGGCAGTCAACACGGCGAATTACATTCGCAACCGTCTCCCATCAAAAAGCCTAAACGGACAAACACCGTACGAGATGTGGACGGGGAGAGCGCCTGACGTAGGTAATTTCAAGGTGTTCGGAAGTCCAGTTTTCTATCTTGACAGAGAACCTGGAAGAGGGAAATTCGATCCCCGCGGTAAAAGAGGTATCTTTTTGGGGTACGCAGACACCAACAAGGGCTACCGAATCTGGTCAAACGACGGCAAGAAGGTTATTATAAGTCGAGATGTTAGATTTATTGAAGGAAATAAGTCACATGATGACTATTATGACTTTACTCCAATAGAACAGCCTGATAAAGGCGACATTACAGGAGAATCTCTCGATTCACAAAGTTATGCAGATATCCAGTTAAATCTGACACTGGGAAGCGGAAGCGTTCAACATGACGCCTACATCGAAGACACCGAAGCAAGCGAAGATGGAATTGGTATCCCTACCATTTCCGGCAGAGGGAGAGGTAGACCAACATTTATAAGAACAGGTTCCAGAGGAAGACCACGCAAAGTTTACCAACCAGCCATCGAAAACTCCGCTATCGCTGACGAAGAATATACATTCCTCTCTGAGATCCCTATGAAAGACGCCTTATCTGGCCCCGACGCCAACGATTGGTATAAGGCTATCGAGGACGAGATCAGGTCGATTATCAAAAACGACAACGAAACGTCGACCAGCCATCGAAAACTCCGCTATCGCTGACGAAGAATATACATTCCTCTCTGAGATCCCCATGAAAGTCGCCTTATCTGGCCCCAACGCCAACGATTGGTATAAGGCTATCGAGGACGAGATCAGGTCGATTATCAAAAACGACACCTGGGTCTTGGTAGATCGTCCCGAAAGCAACAATGTTATTGGCAGCCGAGTAACTCTTAGAAACAAATTCAGGTCGGATGGGACGCTAGAGAGAAGAAAGGCACGTTTAGTGGCTCAGGGTTTTAGCCAGAGACCCGGAATCAATTTCTTCGATACTTTTTCACCAGTGGCTCGTTTTAGTTCCATAAGATTGATGACCTCTCTTGCAGCCAGATACAACATGAAGATTAGGCAATTCGATGTCACAATGGCTTACCTAAACGGAGAGTTAGAGGAAGAAGTATTCATGGAAACACCCAAGAACTTACCTTTAATCCTAGAAAGAATCGTTATAATAGAGTGCATAATAAAATAAAAATAGGACAGGTCCAAGTTAACTTCCTCACAGTAAGTCCTTTAACAAAAACAAACATCTTAGATCACTGCAGCTATAAATGTATTCTTACAAAATAACATTTCAAGTCAAGTATTGCAATAAACATTCTTTTCATAAATATTGCACAGATAATCGAAGTTATCGATAAATATTATAACTGAGTAAAAGACCCTTATTAACAAACATTACGAAATATTAAAATCTAAATGATTACATATCCATCATAAACTAACAAGGCTCAAAGGGTAAATACAAAAATAATACTAATACATTAAAATCTAATAATAATTAAAATCAAAATCTATAAAATTTTTTTAATAGAAAAGGTTAAAAAATTATAAATGATCAACTATTATCCACAAGAGTCTAATACCATGTTGCCAGACAATAATTTTTTTAAGCTGTACAAAAATATAATACATTATATTACATATAAACAAGATTAAAACAAATAGTTTCATTTGGCTACAGGGTCACACCTATTTAAACCATCCAGTCAGCCATGCCCAAGCCGGGGTAACACAAGCGAATAGCTGTAGTTTATCACATGGTTGGTTTTTTTCCTACAGAGTGAATCGTTAGGGTCTCCAACAATTTGCCCTCTCTAATCCTGCTAGCAGATTTTAATACTTGTACTTTGAGCCAATAATAGTGTGGTCATGTTCCAAAGCCCTCTGCACCAAAGCCGTGTCCACTTCCCCTTTACAGATCACATTAATATGTTCTTTAATTTGTTTTTCTATAGGCTGACAGGTAAAACCTATATAGCACTTTTCTCTTCCAAGACTATGATTAAAGCATGGGACCTCATACATCCCAGAACCCTTCCTGACCTTATCATTCTGTATGAGGTCGAAAACTGTCCTGCTCCTTTTGAGTGCTATCAAACACCCCATATGCTTTTCTAAAAGCAGCCTAAGTTTACCGGTAATGGGATTTAGATCAATCCCATAATAATTAGACATAGGTTGACGAGGACACCTATCAGACATTGACCATTTGATACTCGTATAGATCTCTAAAAGGAACTTAAGCCCATACCCATTTTGTAAACCTTGCTTAAGTATAGTCCCTATTTCTTCGTACCTACTCCCTTGGTGAGAGCAATGGGTAAAGACTCTCCTAAACAAGGATCAGAACGCCGCCGCCTTATACTACCACGGGTCTGGGGAACAGGCAGAGATAAAAATCAGAGAGTAGGTCGGTTTGTAGTAGAAATGGAAATACATCAAGGAACTAGACAATAGTCATGTCAGACTGCTCAAGTTCAAGTTCCAGCCCTAAACTATGGTCAGTGAGATTAGTTAACAGCCCAATATTATTACTGGGGCCATCCCATAAAACCAGGATATCGTCAACATACCTCCGATACAATTTCAGGTGAGACCCAAAACGCGGAAAGACCACTTCCTCCTTCCTCCGAACCACAAGTTCCGCTAGAAGTCAATCGGAACACTAATAGTCTGTCTATAGAATTTTCCATTAAACTTAAAGAAGGACCCAAGAACAATTAAACCACAAATCTCACAGAGATAGCTTAGGAGGCTGGCTTCCCCATGAGTGTGTTCTAGAAGAAGGCGATAAATCTCAGTTGCTGCTGGTTTGGGCCTTATCGACAGGAAAAGTGGATTTAAAGTTGAATACTGCCATAGTCTCCTTGGAGAGGGCCCTTTTTCAACCAGGTCATCAAATTAATTCCCCGGAGAAGCTCAAACCAAAGGAATAATCTTTCATCAGCGTCCTACATCAGGCAGCAAGCTTCTTCTCCAAGGAGTAAGTGGGAGCATAAAATCTTTCCACAATTGGTTGGGTTGTAATTGACTGTTTATGTAGTTTTACATAGGTAAAACGCCTGGAGCATGAAGAGTTCTTAACACACGAAAACTTTAGAAAGTCTGGTAGATCTTTCCTTCTGCTGAGTCAAAATACACAGCGCTGTTAAACATTTCTGATAAATATGAAGGCCGTATGTACAAAGCTGTCAAAGTAGAAAAAATCCAATGTAACTACAACCATCAGTAAGAACTCACATACACTCATAATGAAAATGGTTCATAAAACATGAACAACAATCCTGATTTTTTTCAATTCTTCACTTAGTATTCCTGTTTCATTTATATTGCATTTCTATTTCCATCTTTGTCCCACTTCGTGCAAAGTTTATATTTTTTTTAATTTTATGCACTTTAATTATGTATTTATTCTGTATTTTTTGATATATACAGGGTGCAGCAAAAGTAACGTCCTTTTTTTAACTGGAGCGATGTTAACCCACATGTTATTTTGTAAAAAGATGTTAACCTACCAGGAATTATAGTTTGGGCTGCCATTTCTTCCATGGGAATAATAGGGCTGCTATTCTTTGTTAGTACTGTTAATCAAGATAATTATTTACATATGCTGCAAACAGAATTCTGGCTGAGAGTTGAAAATCAAAATGGCATTTACTTTCAACAGGATGGCACGCTGCGCCACTATAGATTAAAATGGAGAATGGTTAAATCTTAATTTTGAGGGGAGATGGATAGGACGACCTGGAGCAATTGAGTGGCCATTACGATCATTGAACCTAACACCACCTTGCAAAGTCGTGAATTTTAACAATACCAGTAATAATAATTATAACTTAAACCTAATGGTTCTAACGACTCGCAAATCCAGAGTTCGGCCTGAGCTCAGGTCTTTCACTATGTTCTAAACTAAATATAATTAAATCAAAGCAATCTAACAACGATTAACATTTAACTGGCAAAAACAAATAACCAGAACTTACAATTAGAAGTATCAATTAACTGTTAGATTGAAAACAACAAATGATGTTAGAAACTTATGCTAATAAATTGAATAAATTCTCAAATATGTTAGAAACTTACACTAATAAATTGAAGAAATTCTCAAACAAGTTAAATGACATGTTAGAAACTTATGCTAATAAATTGAAGAAATTCTCAAAACAAGTTAAAAAACAAAAATATAAATTTATTAGACTCAAAACACTTACAAAAGTGTTAATAAAACCAATTTATTAGACTCAAAACACTTACAAAAGTGTTAATTAAAGCTTTATGAAAACAAGAATAAAGCCACAATCAAATAATCAACAAAACTTATTTAATCCAATTCAAATATCCAAAAATTCAATTATTCACAAGAAATAAATATTAAATACTACTTAATTCTACTACTTCCACCACCGATACAAAACTTCAAGCAATCATATATCTTTACCAGAATTCAAATGTCACTCAGCCAATTTCACTTTAAAACCAACACTTCACCAAGTCATTGGTTGCTTCTGTTTTTATACTGAGTGACTTACAATCCCGCACTTCGCTCATTTGCCATAAGCTCGGGTAACAATATCAAATTTATTAGCTATACAGAGTAATCAATTCATGTCATCCTCTTTACAATTTAATTATATTCCGAACAAAACATCGACAAGAGATCATTCTTATATTCTCATATTGGCTCAGTGGTAAAACTTATTTAGATTTAGATGACGTCATTAGCTGGGAAAGCTCGGCTGGAAGATGGATGTCTATCTGTAACACGTGATGGCTAAATGCCGAGATAGAGAATGTGGAAGTAAGTCAACTCTTAAACTAAAATATAATATGTTAGATAATATTGAAAATAACAATAAATAATAAAAGAGCATAATAAAATAAAACGGGACAGGTCAGAGTTAACCTCTTCACAGCCTGACCTTTTCTTGTGGGGTGTATTGAAAGATCTTGTTTACAGCCTCAAACCGAAAACAGTTCCTCAATTAAAACAAGCAATTCCTGATAAATTTTCTATAATTAGCATAGAAATGTGTCAAAAGGTTTGTAGAAGTGTTGCTGGTAGGGTTCAGCATTGTATTGAACACGAAGGGGAGCATTTTGAACATGTTTCAGTTTCATACACACATCAGTTGCTAGTTGAACACAAGTTTAGAACAAGGTATAACACAGTTTGAATACAAATTCAAAAACAGAGGAACAAATTTAAGAAAAAAAGGAAAAAAGATTTTTTAATATAATATTTGCTAAAATATCAATATTTTGAATTTACTTACTTTAATTCAGCACTATTTTGCAGTTGAGCACTCTCATAGAATTGGGAGCAAACGTTTTTGGTATTTTCATACCCTCTTCAGGCTCTAGAAATACTATTATACTCTTGGAACATTACTATCCAACATTCGAAAATCTAATGTTCTAAAGTTCGAAAATAAATACGTCTTTTATTTAAATTTGTTTCCATGGTTACAGCATTGTCCACTTCTAGCTTTTCTTAAAAATATTTAATTATATCACCTGTACTAATACATTGGCTATGCATACATTAATAATAGCACCACTATAGATTTTTCATATTTTGTATTGCATATTGCCATGCTACCAGTAGTTATTTGCTTTTTCGTTTAGCAGCTTTTCTTTCCTATGCCCTAGTTCTATTTCCAAGGCTTCTGCAACATATGCATGTTTCCTCTTCCTAAAAATCCTAATTATACTAAATTCCTCCCAATCTATTTTTAAATCTTTACTATATGCTCTGTTCGCAAGGGCAGTTGAGACATTACCCTTGGCTATATCGTTCTTGTGTTCGTGGACCCTTTATATAGCCGAGGGACATCAGCTATATAAAGAAGAACAATATAGCCAAGGGTAATGTCTCAACCGCCCTTGCAAACGGAGCATATAGTAAAGATTTAAAAATAGATTGGGAGGAATCTAGTATAATTAGGACTTTTAGGAAGAGGAAGCATGCATATGTTGCAGAAGCCTTGGAAATAGAACTAGGGCATAGGAAAGAAAAGCTGCTAAACAAAAAACAAATGAACTACTGGTAGCATGGCAATATGCAGTACAAAATATGAAAAATCTATAGTGGTGCTATTATTAATGTATGCATAGCCAATGTATTAGTACAGGTGATATAATTAAGTATTTTTAAGAAAAGCTAGAAGTGGACAGTGCTGTAACCATGGAAACAAATTTAAATAAAAGACGTATTTATTTTCGAACTTTAGAACATTAGATTTTCGAATGTTGGATAGTAATGTTCCAAGAGTATAATAGTATTTCTAGAACCTGAAGAAGGTATGAAAATACCAAAAACGTTTGCTCCCAATTCTATGAGAATGTTCAACTGCAAAATAGTGCTGAATTAAAGTAAGTGATTTGAGTTTTATGCAGTTTGTTGAAATGTGGATTTTGAATTTAATTAAAGAATTTTAAAATATTTCTTTTTAGGAAAGCAAAGATGAACAATGGCGAAGAGCAATGGAATATGTCAGTGCTGTATCAGAGTTAAATTATATGACACAGATAGTTATCATGCTTTATGAGGATCCTACAAAAGTGAGAAAATTTCAAATTTTATAAATATTTGATAAATCATAATTAGTTTTATTCAAACTTTAATTAAAAATCAAAATAATAAAAAAAATTAAATTATGGCATTAACTGATACTGCATAATTTAATTTAAGATTAAGCTTTGTCTGCTTTGCTATATCATGTCCTATTGTGTTCACATCACGATTGTACTTGACACACTACTTCAAGTTGTCCATCGCAGCAAGCGGTGACTTTGAAATTTGCCCTAAACTATCAAAGAATCATGGTCTATTGTATCAGAGTGTCACTGATTCCCTGCCATCGCTAAGTGTTTAAAAATGCAATCAGCTGTTCCTTTCTGTTTTTAAACAATGACAGAATGATTAATGTTGGCTGTTCGGAGTCAACTCTCTGATCTTTCGCATTTCCTATGATAGCAATACATTGCTGCCATCAGAATGGTTTTAAAAAATCAGATCAGCTTTATCATTTCAACAAATATGTAATATGCTTTGCTTAATTAAAAACTTTCTGGCATATGCAGCTGGCTGAAGAAAATGCAAAGGAGAATTGTCTTTTGCATCTCTTTTGGCTGGCGGTATATGCCAGAGAGTTTTTAATTAAGCAAGGCATATTATGTATTTGTTATTGCCTGCAATATGAGTCATTAAATTGTTCTAAGCCATTCAAGCAAGTAATGCTAAAATCATCCATAAGGTTATTGGAATTTGGGTCCATTGCCACTTCAGGTTGCTTAATATTTTGAAACTGCAATTTTCAACTGGCACTCATTTACATCCTTCAATCAGTTCACCTGCGATTAATTTGACCTTCACTATCATTGTCTTCTTAAGATAATATTGGAGATGGAGGAAAATTTCTGGTGCTATAAATGTAAACAGAAAATAAACCAAACTGATTTTTCTTCTCAGAGTTTGGCCAAATGCAAAATATTTTGTGACATATTCAATGCTATAAAACATGACTGGATTTTGCAAAATCACCTGTTTTTCCTTAGAGGAAATATCGCCTTTGGGTCTTGATTCTTAGCAGACATAAGATAAATGTTGACAGAATTCTTCCAAAAACATCTTGCTAGAGTAGTGGATAGAGAGGTAGACAATTGCAACTAAGGAAATATTTTCTGCCATGAGAGCTTAAAAGAACAAAGGGCAATGCATCTAAAGAGAGAGAATTGGAACAGAAGTTGAGATGGCTCACTATGGGATGGTCGGGATGCAGAACAGCAAAGTAGATGGGACTTAATCTTATCAGTTATCCCTCAGTAAAAGATAGTTAGGGCCTGAAAAACTTTTCATTGAATGAAAATCAGTAAAACCAAAAACTCATTTTCCATTAATTCCAGTATCAAAATTTCCAATCTGTTATGTATGGAATGTTTTATTGTTAATAGATAATTTTTGCCATATTATATATTAACAATAAAACATTCCAAAAGCATTAATATAAATATGAATTATATGTATAACAATGATTTATGATTGTTATTATCTAATTAGTCTATTTCTTACCATTTGACTCTGAATTTCAGAGTCAGTCACTAAATGACAAGTGCTCTTTGAATTTAAGTATGATATGGCAATAAACATATCGGTTATTGCAATATTATTCATTAGTTAAAAATTATAAAATTTTCATAAAATTTTTTTAAATTTATATAATTTTAAAAAAAATTTATTCTGCTAAACTATTTGTAAAAACAAATCCAAATTTCTGGAAGTTAGTATTGATTATTTTTTAATTCTAGTTCTGAAAAATTTTTTAATTATGGATTTTATTGGGATAATTATTTTAATAAAACTAATAAATACAAAATAATTCATTTATTTAAATGACTATATTGATTAAATTTATATATTGTAATAGAATGAAAAATATTTAGTTAAAATTTATATATGGATAAAAATATATTAGAGATCTGCACATCTGAATTAATATATAATCAGTTTTTACAAAGTTAAATAATTTTATATAATTGCAAAACTTGTTGAAAATTGCAGTAAATGGATACTCATATTATCAGTATATTCCAAACTTGAATTTGATATCTGATCCTTGAGTGAAAGCAGAAGCAAATTCTGCCTTAGAATAAATTTTATAAATAGTAAATTTGATTAAAAAAATATCTAATATAGTTAGTGAAGAGAATAAGAAATAAAATCATAAAAACAATCGATTATTCGTATGATTAAAATGGTAATAAACATCTAGATAATGAAAAATTTATTAAGATATGAATTAGAGATGATAAATTATTATAATTATTATATAGAACTAAACACAATTGTTGATTTAAACAAATTGCAGTGGATAATTGATCAATGATGAAATAGTTTCTTAACAAAAAAAAATATATTTTTGCAAAATAAAAAAATGGTATATATAGGAATCCCTGAATTTTTGTTGTTTTGTTTTTTATGTCACATCATAATAAACTAATATTAAATGAATTAAAACAAGTTACTAAAATTAATTATAAAAATAAAAATATTTTAATTTGATTATTATGTTTTTAAATCGAAAATGGTAATAAATTCTCTGTTGCAGTCTGTTTTACATCGTATCGACTATAGTTAACCTTAACTGAAAAGACTCGTCAATTATCAAATTCAGCCTTGAAAGTTCTTCTTTAGTTAAAAACACTACAGTAGAACCTTGAGTAGAACACACCATGTTTTCTCCCACCATGAATCCTATCAACTTCGCTGAAATGGATCGGGGCTGTATCAAAAGAAGTAGTGGGCCAGATCTGGCCTGGGGTTGCCCATATATGAGTTAGACTACTAAACCATCTTATGAACCAATATCTTGAACAGGGAATTAATCATTCAATCAATTTCTTGTTAAAGATATTGGTTCACAAGATAATATCTGATGGACTTTAGGATGATAATGGGGATAAATTTGTACAAATAGGATATTGATTTTGTGAAAATATTATTAATGTTTATTATATCTATTATATTTATATCTATAACATAAAATTTTTGTTTTATAGGATTGCACATCAGAAGAACGTTTTCATGTTGAATTGCATTTCAGTCCAGGTGTTGTTTGTTGTGTCCAAAAGAATTTACCCCCTGGACCCGGATTTAGACCTCAATCACGAAGTGGACCAGTGAGTACAAACAATTTTTATAGTAATAGTGGTTTGTATATACAGTAGAAGCCGCTTATTGTAATCGTGGATATTATTATCAAGCGTTTATTGTTATAAAAAATCTACAGTCCCAAATCATCCATATTAAAATGCATTATGAAAACTCCCCTTGTAGTAATCAAAATTTCAGATATTATCATCAGAATTGATACACCGCTATAAAACATTGCATTTAAAATTAAAAAATATTGCAGATAATACTAAGATATTGGTTAAGTCTATTAAAATAAACAATATTATTTGTTAATTTTTCATTTATTGCTTTGTTTTCAACGAAATGTAGTCAAAAAATGAGAAAATCCAAAGATAAACACTTGTCCACCATTTTAAATAATGCAGATTCGACTTAAATGGAAATTATGATTTGTGTACATTTTTTATTAATAATTATTAGAACGATATAAGTTTTTGATCTAATAAAACTCATACAGACAAATATGACCGCTTTTCAAAACTTCACAGTGCCTTTAGGTGGTTTTATCACACATCTTGCCTTACGAATGGCGCGGCCTTACTGTTGCCAGAACTGGCGATTTTTAATGTTCTTTTTTTTTTTATGACGAAATATAAAGTTTAAAATTGGCTGATATAGAGATTGCGACTTTTATAATTCCCCTTATTAAAAAAAAATTAAAAATTATTTTTGATATAAGAATTTTCTTACTATTGATCTAGTTCTTTGTGAAAAAATTTAAAATTATTTTTGATATAAGAATTTTCTTACTATTGCTCTAGTTCTTTGCAATTTTCCATAAACTGGAATTGGCAACAGCTTTAGTGTAAATTATTTCACTTCACTTTTTCACTGTGCATAATATTCAGTATAAAGTTCAATAAGTGTTTTGTCCATCAGTTATAGAGCTTTGTTATATTATTATTAGTGTTATCTTTTAATCTAATTTTCATTTTTTTTTTATATTCCCACATCTCTCATTTTCTCGTATCCATAGTTTTTTTGGGAATCCCAACGAAACAATGAATCGAGATTACACTGTATATATCAGCAAAGTACAGTATATACTATATAATAAAAAAAAATCGAAAATTATTCTTTTTTGACATGCACTGCTTAATGTTATCAGTCGGTTATTGTTATCAAAATAGATTGGTTATGACAACTTAATATCAAATGCACTGTTAAGCAGTCCAAGAAAAACTTTTATTATATTTAAATATTACACTGGAGAAATGTTTTCAGCCACTCAATGGCCATCTTCAACTCTTATTATCAAAAGTTCGGAACATAAAGGTTTTGTGTTCCGAACTTTTGATAATAAGAGTTGAAGATGGCCATTGAGTGGCTGAAAACATTTCTCCAGTGTAATATTTAAACATAAAAGTTTTTCTTGGACTGCTTAACAGTGCATTTGATATTAAGTTGTCATAATCAAGTTGCCTACATAGAGCAGATTATTTTGTTCATGTGAAAAAATAGATCGGTCCCAAAATGATTCTAATAAGTGGCTTCTACTGTATATGTCTTTTTTTTTTATTTAAAAAGATTTTCTTAAATATTTTATCAATAGAACAACAACAAAAATCATTCTTAAAAATGTATTATATATAACCATAGCAGGAATCATAAAATGTATATGGCTCCTGTTAATAGAATATGGTAGGTTCACTTTATTAGATAAATTGAAACTACCATAAACACGTTTTGAAAATAAAATCCTTTTTTATTTTCAAAATGCATTTATCAGATCAGTCCACAAGTTCATATTTTTAAGGAATTTTGAAAAAAATAAATACAAGTAATTTTATTAGCAGTGAGATATATATATACAGGGTGGCTAAAATGTATGGAAACAGCTAAATATTTTGAAAACGGTTTATCGGAATTCTTTGAAATTTGGCATGAGGTTAGGAGTGTTTACATCCTACTATCTGTACTTTTTTCACCTTTATATCATTACAAAATGCTCATTTCAAATATGGTCAAATTGACCCCTGGTGCCCTTTAAAAAAAGTGAAGTTTGTCTTGGATCTCGAAAACAAATAATGATATAAAAGTATATTAAAGATAGCTCATTAGCAAGTATAGATTTTTATTTAGCATAACGTTTTCAGACTGTATTAGTCCCTCATCAGTGCTGCTAAACTTTACAAAAGAACATCAACTATATCTAGATTAGTTGACGTTCTTTTGTAAAGTTTAGCAGCACTGATGAGGGACTAATACAGTCTGAAAACGTTATGCTAAATAAAAATCTATACTTGCTAATGAGCTATCTTTAATATACTTTTATATCATTATTTGTTTTCGAGATCCAAGACAAACTTCACTTTTTTTAAAGGGCACCAGGGGTCAATTTGACCATATTTGAAATGAGCATTTCATCCTGAATTCAATGATATAGCACATGCCTATTTTATCTTTTACGAAAACCTCAAAAAAGACTCATGTTGACTTTACTGTAATGTTCATAGCAATGATTCACTGTGATCGCTGCTAATGCTTCTGTGTGGCCAGATTGTCAGCCAGAAATGGGATGCTATTCTATAAAAAAAATTATGTTCTTGTTCAAATATTAAATTACACCGATTTTTTTATGGTTATCATTAAATTTTGTGTACTTTATCTCATACTAAAGTTTCTACAATATATCATTACTCTTTACAGTATCTGTGCAATAATTAGTATTTAAAATGGCCTATTTAAGTGAAAAAGAGAGGATACAAATTTTAATAATGATTGGATATGCTGAGAGGCGTTGAAGTAGCAAACTCTTTTCAATGGAATTCATTTTGACCGAAAGCTCATCTACAAATCAACTGTTTCAAAGACATTACAGTGGTTTAATGAAACTGGGAATATTAAAAATCGATCAAAACCTGGATGGCTAAATAGTGTTACTAATAATAAAAATTTGTTGACAGTTGTGTTAGACATGATAAAAAATCCAAATATTCTGTACAGCAGTTGGTATTGAATCATGATATGAGTAGATCAAGTTTTGAAATCCAAAAATACAAAATTTTGGGATTCAAATCATGCTGAAATTGCTAAGTTGCTCTCTCATGTCTCAGATTCAGAACCAATACATAACTATATCCTTATTTCATCAGCATACCGTCACTTTGTAATTACTTTTCACTCAACTCTTCTGTCAGGCATATCAAATTCATGGCCCTCAGCACTCTTCAGTGTAGCCCAATTAACTATTATAAATATTTTTAAAAATCATATATTTTATATGTTTTAACTACTAATAATAATAGAATAAAATCTTAGTAACTCAAATAATAAATTAAATAAACTTAATTTTATCTATTTCCTTTACTTCACTTATAGAATATACAATGAGTCTTCATTTAATATTGGGATTAGGTTCCTGAAAATCACAATGCTAATTAAAATCATAAACTCCATTGACCTAACATATAAATTTTCCAAGGAATGGTTCTGTATTCAATCCTTGTCTTCTGAATGGAAAATCAAAACATTTTCACCCAGTTAATTTGATCAAATGCTCTGTGTGCTGTTATAATTTAATTAATATATTATTTATAGATGACATCATACATAGGAAATTCTCAATTTATGATTTCCCAGATTTATGTTTTTTTTTTAAATATGAAGTATCAAAAAACTTGAAAATATGAAAATTAATTGCAATAAATAAATGCTAAACATTCATAAAAAGATATTTAAAATCATAACTATATAATACAGTATATCTGTGTTTGTAGCCGAAAGTCCATTGTCTGCTACGAAATCAGAAAAATCAAAATGATGGACCAAAAAGAAGTAATGCATGCTTTAATCGCCATTGCTTTATTGGGAAATTATGTAAATAAATTTCATTTCCAAGTTGTTTCTAAAGCATTATTTACTATATGAAAGCTCTTCTGATAATTTGCCAATAATGATGGCAAAGAATAAAAATTCCTTAATATTTGTATGGCAAATAATTTCTTTATCATCAAATTTGTTTGATTTTAAAGACTATATAAACAAACAACAGTATATAATTAACAGTCAGTCATATACTATTGATTTCACTGAGATTTACTTAATTTTATTATGGTCAGATTTCATTGTCAAAAATAGAATTTCTGGTTTTAACATTATGCTTATGGGAAATTGACTCTCAGTTTGAGTTCTTATTTTATGCAATGGCGGAACTACAATGCACCCGATCTTGCAATGCTGGTGGCCCAGAATTATAGAGGGCCCAAATCCTCTTTGTCTATACTTTCTTTACTCTTTTTTTAAATTAACAACTTAATACAAAAAAATTAAATGCTTCATGAAAAGAGTGAAACATTCATTGAATCAAAGTAATGCAGTGGTAGGAGCAGATAGCCAAAAATATGAAAATAAAAGATGTGATTAGAGATTTTGCAAATTTAAAATCCAGGAGGAAGAATTTTAACTATATTTTCTTTTGATAATTTTCAATTGTGTTTTAAATGATGCAATTTTGTTCTTTATTACTTTCTAATAAAAATATCTAGATAAAAATTTGTATTTTTTTGTGGTTAGGGCCCGAATAATATTTTGTTGGGGGGCCAAAAATTTTAAACTCTGCCACTGATTTTATGAGCTGACTTCAAGTATGAATTAACTTGTAAAGTTCAGAACTACTTATACTTCAGTTAATGTTTATATAGAATGAGATTGTTTTCTATAATTATAGATTTACACTTTGTTTTCTCTATTATGAAGAGAAATATAGGAAAACAAAGCTTTATTCTGTTTTACTCATTTAATATTTCTAATTTTTTAATTTTTTGCTGGCAACATAATAGTGAAGTGATGTAAAGTGACCCACTGTATCTAATTTTTTAATTTTATTCTCTTATAAAACACTTATTTTTTTAATATGTAAAAATTAAGAATGTAACTGGTTTGAATGTTTGAAGATGATTTCAACATTGGCTTGTTCCTTAAATAATCCTTTTCATTATGCATTATCCATTAAGTAGGTTCAGTAAAAACCCTTGAATTTGATACCCCTGCTTTACATGATCAGTTACCATCTCAAGTTGATTTATATATTGCATCTACTACATTCCTTTTTGCTTCATATTTTTTTATATCTTGTTTAAAACATAATCATATCTCAGCACTTCAGCCACATCTCTCAAGAGTTTCATCTCCATTACACTCAAAATTCTTTCATACTATATTATCTTTCCAAATCTATAACCACATTTTATTGAATTTAGGAAAATCTTAAAAAAAAAAAAAAAAAAGTTTCCCCAGTATAAAAAATTTCTTTGTAACATATTAACTGTGATTGTGTTTAAAAAAAAAAAAAAAAAAGCATAACTTTCCAAGGGAAAAACTGGTTGGTTTAACTTTTTACTTATTACAAAAATACAAAATACCACCTAGACATCAAAATATACACTGAAGACAATTATTCTATCATAAACATCCATCAAGATTGATAACTAACTACAGCCAATATTTATATCAATTCCCAGTTTATATATTTAAAATTATGCATCATTAAATAAAGAAGATTATTAATTTTTAACATTTATATTATATATGATAAAATAAATTCTAAATTTATAATTAATAAATTCTTAATAAAAGTTCAACAAGACTGCACAAAACAAAAAAAAAAAGTAATATGCAAAGCTCTTTATTAGTCAAAAACTTTAATCAGAAACATTTTCAATGCATTTGGTGCCTTTATCAGTTTAGAAACTAGTGACAGCTGAGGAAGGTGCCAAGTCCGTTGAAAACATTTCTAATTTAAAGTTTTTGATTGCTAAAGAGCGTTGCATTTTACTTTTAATAAATTCTCTCTTCATTACATTTTTTTTTCTTTTTACCATCTGGCAACACTATAGCATTCAACTTCAGCAATTTAACAAATTTGTTCCTGTCAAAAAGTGAGGCATTACAGCTCTTCTTGTGACTTTATCATCAATACCACTCTTTCTTTCAAACATATTTCATAAACTCATTTATTTGCTCCAAGTTTATTCCATTAATTTTGGTCTCATGTACTGTCCTCATCTGTTTTAAACACAAGAACTTTTATCTTCCTAATAACAGAAGCTTATTCCTCTTCATTCAGTCATATGTTTTCTTAAAATCCACAAATGCACAAAATGCTAATTTTCTTACATGTAGCTAATGCTCTACAATCATATGTAATGAGAAAATCTGATCCATGCATCCTCTTCCATTCTTGAAATCCTAAAATTCTAAATCATTAATTGACCTCTTGCTCACTATTTACATAAAAAACATTTTAATTAGCCCTAGATAAAACTTGTTTATTAATTATGCATATATTTTTACACACACACACACACAAACACACAAACACACACACACAAAGCATAAAAGTTCTTTCAGGTTGTTTCAGTCTGCTTCAGTTACAATGGCTGTACATTGCTATCATTTTTGAAACATTAAAAAAAAATTAAAACTGTCATTGTCAAGACAATGAACTAGTCCCCATAGTGGATTATAGCAGAAAATTTTATTTCAAATATATAAAATAAATATATTTTTAAACTTTAAATAATTTTATTGTGATTACTTTAGGGTCCATTTTCCTGAGAGTCAATGTTGTTCTGGTTTATGGTTTTTTTTTTCATACCAGCCCCATGCCATTCTTACCTCCATCATCCATACTGTGTTCATTACTCTTCTGCCACTCCTCTTGCTTTCATATATAGCTATGGCTTCTGTTGTTTTTAGTCGTTACATATTATCTGTTTTATTACTGAAGCACCTTCTCAATCTATCTCTAGGCTGTAACAGTTCTTTGAGAGAGGGTCATGTTCAGCATTTTTCTTTCTATAAATTTTTTATGTTCTTTCACTCTGGGCTTCCAGGTTCCTAGAAATACTACTTATACAGTGGCACCTTGGTATACATCCTTAATCTGTTCCAGATCCTTGGATTTATACTAAACAGGACATATACCAAATGAATTTTTCCCATAGGAAATAAAGGGAAAATGATTAATCCGTTCCCATGAAATTTGTTATTGGCATATTATACATTGATGAGATTGTATAAAATAATTTAAACATCATGCTTAATACTAAAATAATAAATACAAAAGCAATTACAGTAGATGAAATAAACGAAAATTTAACCTCGCTACCTTGCTGAGAAGAGTTGAGGGCCTACTAAGATGGTACTGAAAAGGGAGGAGGAGGATATGTTATTGTTTGGAAGGAGAGTCCACTTCCAATAAAACTTCAGGAATCTAAAATTCTGGTGTTTTTTTTTTCTCTTTCTGTTTTCTGTTTCTTTACTTGGGCCTTGTTGAGGCTCATGACGTTTGACTTTTACTAAAAATCTTTCCAAAGAACTTTGCTTCTGCCTTCTCCTCAAGATGTTTCGGAAATATTCAGATTGTCTGGAATGACCAGATAATGCTATTATGACTTGTTATAATTTTTATATAAGGAATGTGTTTTTTAAGAAAACACACTTATACAAGTTCTAGCATGCAAGTCGGTCATATTCCAAACAAAGATCGTATACCATACAAAATTTTTCGCATCCAAACAGGATGTATACTAAGTTGGACTTATTCCAAAGTGGACGTATACTGAGGTACCACTGTATACTCTTCTTCTATTCCCAGATCTACATTTTTGCAATTTATTTTGTATATATATCTTTTTCTCTTCCTATTCTCTACTCTGTCATTTTTGATCATGTTGAACAATGGATTTCTTCATGACTAGATAATCATTATCCCTATGTAGTCTTTATAAACGTATGTACAGTATAATAGTTTTGAAAGAGGGAAAATATTTCATTATTTAAAATAATTTATCTATATTATACCTTCAACACCTTGTAGATTTGTATATCTCAAATTGCCAAAATCAGCAAGACCTAAAAATCTCCCACTGTGTTTGTTGTATTCTAAGTGAGAGTGCAATGCTATTTCATCCCAGATGAGCATGCCCCTTCTTTCTCTTTCAGGTAGCTGGTCAAGTTTCATCTTAGGGGCAATGAAAAGCTTCTCGTCAAAACCGATGTCAGCTTCCAAATTATTAATACATCTGTGTAGTGTGGTTTTGGAAGGCAATGGTAGATAATTATTTGTTCGTAAAAATTCATAGCCTGAAGCTAATCGGAAGTTCAGTAAAATGCAATCTAAGATCCATTCAGAATCATATCTCATACCATTGGGATCAGTATTAAATTTTCTGAAAAAATGCTGTATAATTTCTTGTTGTTTTTTTGGAAGGGATTGCCATTTTTCATTCAAATGATGTTTCTCTTCTAGAGATGACTTTAATTTTGATATTTCAGCTTTCAGTTGTTTATTTTCTGTTTGAGTTTTCTTCAGTCTGTGACGGAGTGTATAAATTTTTTGTTTTAAGTTTGCAATCTTCAAAGAAGAGGTATATAATTTGTTCTTTGTGTGGCTTTGCATCTGCAAAGAATTTCATTAATAATTAAATCACAATTATTTAAAAAAAGGAATTTGTATTTATGTACATTGATGCAATCTGGTAAATGCAATAATAATAAATGTTTTAAGTAAAATGCAAGGATTTACCATGTTTAGAATCCACTGTCTCAATATTATGCATGGTAGTATTGCTGGATTTTTCTTTCAAAGGAGATAAATCAGCTGCAACTACAAAAATATTGATTCAGTCTTATAATAAACTAGCATACCCGTGCCCGGCGTTGCTCAGGCAGTTCATGGTGTAGTACTTTAGTTATCTTTCTCTTAAATTATAACCTTTTAGATGACTTTCAGGATTTTCTTCAATACATTCTGAAAATCTTTCCCGTATAGATATGTTTTCTATTTGAAACATGTTTCTTTTCACTTCTTTATCTTTCTTTCTCTATTAGAATTCTGTTGATTTGTTCGATCTTCTAATGTTTCAAACTTTTTTGCTTCTTCGACTCTTGAAAAGGCACATACAATTGGCCATGGGAAAAACAATTAGTATTTACAAATAGGTCTGGCCAATCCAAATTGTTTCTCCGATCAGCTTTGAAAACCATGTTATAATAATCATGCATAATGCGACGAAAAATTTCGAAGGGGAAGAGACTCAAAATACGTTTGAAATAATGCAACATGGCTTAATTTCATTTAAAATTGCAACAAATAAAAGATTTGTATATATTACAGGTTTTTGTGTGATTTTAAATATTACTTATTATTATTACATAATATTGGATAAACATATAGTAGTTTGATGAATAGTTGTAATTTCTTTGTGTGATAAAATATAAACAAATTTCATTTTAGATATGTAATATATCACTATCGTAATTATGGATATAGAACAGGCTTAACTTACCTGCAAATTCAACATAAAATTTCCTTTAAAATAAAATATCCAATGAAAAGGTATGATATAAAGTTACTGATTGAACATAAATTGATACTGAACAGTATCCTGTATCATAATCAGTAATAATTGTTTTAGCTAAGTAATTCTGTAAAAATCCAATAATAGTAATGCAGGTAAGTTATCTGTTGCCCCTTACTTTGACACTTAGCGCCATCTATTGATATTTATTGTCAAAAATGAATATCAATAGATTTCAAAATATATAAAATCAATTTCTAATAATCAATACCTGTCTGTCACGGAATTTAAGCAAAAAAATTTACAAACAAAAGTTATTTCATAAAAATCCATTCAGCCGTTCTTGCGTTATAACCGAACATACGCTCTCAGGCATTTCAGATTTATATATATATAAGATAAGATATAGATAAGCATAATACAGAATAAAACTGAAAATTATGTTTAATAGTTATTTAAGCATAATACATTTTTTATAAAATTTACCGTTGTCAAAGTCTATCATCTCAGCATCCAAAACAGTAGTGGTAGTTGAAATTGTAACCAGGGAGGATGAGAACTCAGATAAGGAAATTGCAAAAGATTTAAATACTGTACATATAACAAAATAAAAGTATAGGAGTAAGTGTAGTATTGAAAACCTGTTCAATTCCCTTTTAATTCGTTAAATTCCTCCGTCTTACAAGTTAGTATATTTTGAGAAAGTGCATTATACAGTATGTTTATATTTTCATACCTGAGTTTTCTTTTACTTCTAGGTTATGGCTGTCTGTCAAGGCTAACACTGATTTTCGTTTTGCTGGTGAAGTCCTTTGTGGTGGCAGTTTTTTTGTGAGGTAATGTGGCAAATTTGGAAATATAGTTGGTTTTGCATCTTCAGTTAATCTCCAACATCCCATTTCAATCTTCACTTCTTGGCCAATTATAATATGATTGTAGGTTTCTAATATATCTCCGATCAAAGTGAAGATCGCATATTGAATCCTTAAACGTAAATTCACGATCTGCTCGTGGTATAAGTCGCTTCCATTTCCTGAGCTGCTCATAGTGTCCTTGTTTTACCTTGAACATATGATGTTTTTCCTTACAGGATCTATATCTTGAATTGCAGCCAGTCACAAAACAACATATTGGCATTTTTCGTCAAAAAACAAATAAAATTACTTCTCTAACAACAATCTAGGTGAGGTTATAAGTACGAATTCAGCCCTACGTAAAGCTCTATATATATCCAGAGCTTTAGTGTATTACTAATCTGTGAGCCCTACGTGATACGCAGCGCACTCTAGTGATGGGATTTCAAAATCTTACGGCAATCGCGTCGAAGTGGGATGACCATATATATTTAGATCATGATTCTACATTTTTCAGAAAGTAAAAGATTTACAATTATTATTATTTTTTTGAGTGAAATGTAAGGATGGGTTCAAAGCGAACTGACCAGAAGAATAATTCCGAAAAGAACACTTGATTGAGCAAAGAGAAGAAAAAATTGTAGATAAAGTGCAGAAAGGTAGAACTATTAAAATGTAATTCGAGTATGGCGTTCTTAGAACAACTTAGGTAACTAATGTTTTGCAACAGAAAGAGAAGATTATGGGTGCTAGGGTGTCTGCTGGAAGACTTTATTCCAACATCCAAGGGCAAATAAATTATGTGTTGTGTATAAAATAGTGTATTTTGTAATTTATGTGTTATACAATAGTAAAACACATAAAATAAAATAAATATAATGTATCTCTCTCACCTCACCCGTTAGGAGAGTGAGATGAGGACCGATAACGAATTAATCTATTTTACATAGTCTTCTTATATGGGAAATGCCTGCAATTCGACAGTTAAATAATATATTGTATCTCTCTCACTCACTAGTTAGGGGAGTGAGATGGGGGTCCAACAACGAATTAATCTATTTTACATAGTCTTATATGGGAAATATTGTTCCGCAGTTCGACAATTTCTCAATTCAACATTACTTCGGCGACGGATTAATGTCGAATTGCGAGGCACCACTATATATATTTTTACTATATTATATATACGTTTATTATAACAATGATATACTCGTATCAGCATTTTAAGAGATTTTTATTTTGATATGTATATGTTTTTTGTTTTTTGTATTTTTTGCATTTTTACGCCCCTTTCCAATATGGGAGATTACTAAGAGGTTGGGCCAGTTCCAACCACGGGATGCACCACCCGTAGAGGGGTCGGATGGTGAAGGACGGGGATCGCTGGGCCGGGCCCAGCACCCCGAAAAAATTTTTCAGGAGATAGAAGACCCGGGTCTTCCTGCGTGGCACGCCAACGCATTATCACTCGGCCATCCGGCCCCCTATAATTAATAACTATAAATAACAAAAAATGTATAAATTAACAAATTTATATTTTAAAATTCTGTATCATAATTTTATTTTTACTTTATCCATGAGATGTCGCTTTACTATTCAGGACACCATTCTAAAGTGGTGAAGAGTTGGAAGCGAAATGCCCTTCGAAGAAGAATTTTATTTACCTGATGAGAATGAATTAACTGTCCAAGAAGTTAATATATCTACACCTGCTTTAAAAGCGGGTGCTTATCATTATGGTACATATTGCGATAGAAAGAATAGAGTAAGAAAACAATTTTATATGTATAATAGATTATTATTATAATAAGTGTTTGTTTAAATTAATAATTGAAATTTGATTAATTTTTATCAAAAAGATTGTATTTTATTTCTAATTTATGCCTACTGAATGGTAACACTATTATAGGATGAGGGTTTATGTGACTATTTACAGATTTAAATTAACTGCCTAAGAAAACTTTAGTAGTAGAATTTTATCACAAACATTCAATCTAGTCAAGAATATGCACTCAGTACTTTTACTACCACATATAAGGTAGTTAAATTAAAATGTTACCAATGGCTAGTTATGTTATCTCTTACATATTGTTTATAGCATTTGTTATTTATAACTGTTTATTAATATTAACGGGTGATTGAAGTATTTAATTACAGTATTGCAAGAAAAAAGAGAACTGTGCACAATCATTAGCAAGAGTATAGAACATCTGCCTCTGTTAGTATTTGGACAGAAAATATATAATGCATCAAAATAATCAATGCATAGTAGTCATAGTTTTAATACATGTTACCTATGCTTTTATCCACTCAAGCATTCAATAAGCAACTTTATCATCTTTTTCATAAGTTTGCATCATGCCAAGATGATAATACAAAGTAATTGTGACATTACAGCATTTTATCTACATTTCAATCATATAAAGAAGTATTTCACACTTCTATAGAGAATTGCTTCTCAACTGATTTTGACAAAACTTTGTGCATATGTTCAGGACAATGAGTAAGCATGGTTATACATTATGATTTTCTGAAAAGTCAATAATGCCATACTATAGTTGAAAATTATAAAAATCTTTAAAAGATTATAAAACAATAATGTGTATATATTTTATAATGAATCCTTACATAATAATACTAAATGTGATGATGATAGCATGTTTCTATTTGTGCATTTTTAACTTAAATCAGGGCTTCAAAAAATTTAAAAGCATTATTTTTTTAAAGGCTTAAAATTTTTACCTAAACTATTTTTTTACTTATATAATAGCAACAGCTTGAAAATATCAAAGAAATCGGATAGAAATCTCAAATACAATGAAAATAGTAATAAATAATGACTTCCAAATCTGACTTTTTATTTTTGAATGATTAGAGATAAGAGATTAAAGTATGTCATCAAATCATTTTCAATGGTGCAATATAAACTGAATAACAAAAATCTATTGAATGTTTCATAGTTGTTATAGGAAAATCTTGAAATTTCAATATCCATCATTTGAAGTAGTTGAAAATAAATTGATTTATTTTGATAGCATCAACAAGTAATGGTGATTTTTCACATTACTATCAAAATCAATTTAACATAAATATCAAGTTTGACCAGTATCCATTGATTTATGTTATAAACTTTTCAATTTAGTTTTTTAACATTTTCAATTAGTATCTACCCCATCAGTTTTAGGGGATATGATAATGAACATGATACTATATTCAATATACTCAAAAAGTTCATCAAGATTTATCTGGACACAGTTTTTCTCTATGTAAGTGCAGAATATTCTTTTATATAGAATATATAATCTTGATTCTTTTTAACACAGATATTCAGCTTATGACCAATAATGTGTAGAATATTTCAGATTATTTGTTATAATTTAAATGTTATAAAATGGAGATTAAATTTTCTTATCAAAACTCATAATATTCAAAAATGTTTTCATGTTTTTAAAAAAGAATACAATATGATGTTGAATAAATGCTATTTATTTCTTTTATAGTGAGGGAAATATCTTATGTCTGTCAATAGTTTGCATAGGTAAAAATAAAAAAAAAGATACTCTAAAAACAAAATTGAAATATATAAGTTAAATTCCACTTATGCTCAAGTTTCTAGAAAAAATAAATATTTTTCTTAATTTGATTTCAGAATTATTGACTGATTACTATGTAACAAAGTCCATTCCATACCAAACTATGAACTTTTCTCATCCATTAGTCAACATGATTTTATGATGCCCAAACTAGATCATTAAAGAAATTTTCTAAGACATAGGATCTGAATTCAGTTCTGGATTCTCTAAACTTGGGTTGAATTCACTATCCAGATCCAAACTTAGGTCTAAAGCAGGGTTGTCCAACCCTGGCACTCGGGCTGCATGCACTCAGTACTGTACTTAATATGACCCAACATAAAATTGTAAACTTCTTTTAAACATTAATATTTTTATGTACTTAATGAAGTTAATATAGTTTTTATTATTTAAATACCTATGACCCAACATAAAATTGTAAACTTCTTTTAAACATTAATATTTTTATGTACTTAATGAAATTAATAGGTATTTAAATAATAAAAACTCCATCTATATTTTCTATTTTCTAAAATATTTCTTATTTCACTGATTAAAACTTTTTGACCTGCTCAATGATTTTAAAAAAATTTCTGAAAGAAAAGAAATCAAAGATTATTATGTTACAACATTTTTGCTGATTTGTCATGATGGATATAAATATATTGTATATTATTTACTTAATTTTTTGCTTAACAACTTTTTTTTTGTTTTATGCCCCTTTCTAATCAGAAATTGGAGGGAGACCGGATGGTGAAGGACAGGGATTGCCAGGCTGAACCCAGAACCCTGAAAAAACTTTTCAGGAGATGCCGGACTCGAATCTTCCTGCATGATTCCTAACAACTATCATTGGAATTAGTATATTTTATGTGTGGCCCAAGACAATTTTTTTTTCAAATGTGGCCCAAGGAAGCTAAAATCTTCCTGCATGATTCCTAACAACTATCATTGGAATTAGTATATTTTATGTGTGGCCCGAGACAATTTTTTTTTCAAATGTGGCCCAAGGAAGCTAAAGGTTGGACACTCCTGGTCTAAAGGATCTGGAATTGGTACTGGATATTATTTTATTTTGTTGCAAATATTTCAGGTAACATTCTTGAATCAAAAAAAAACCCAACTAAAAAGAAATATTGAATCCCAGTGTGGTTGGCATTTTTTTTATAAGGAATTATAAGTCACTTTACTTTTTATTGAATATTAAGTAATGGGGCATTCCAATACTCACCATAAATTCACACTCATAATGAAGATTTACAGTCAAGTAAAGGATAAAATTGAATGGGTTTGAGCCTGACCTATTCTAAAAGAATGTGAAAGAATGGAACTGAATACAAGATTGTGTCAGTCATCTGTTGGATTGACACAACTTTGTTTCCTGTTGACAATTATTACTTCTTTTATATACTATAGAATTAATTATATACATACATATAAGCACATTTCATTTACATCAATTTAGTTTTTATATAAGTTTCTTGTAAGATATTTTTTAAATTTGGCTTAAAAATAATATGAAATAGCATTATTCTGTCATTTCCTGATTTGCATAACTTGCTGAGTGCATATTTTTCCAGTTAATAATAATATAACATGAAACACATTACTGGATTTACAATGTAGTGTTTTTCTAATTTAACTTTCAAAAATCTATACTACATAAAAAAAATTCCAGAAAGAATTAGAGAGATGAACTATAATTTCATAAATAATACTTATGAATTGATAAGTGATACCTACAGTGATCTTGAATGGAATATCTATAATAGTAAAGAAAAATGAATACATTTTTGTAAAGAAGAAAAATGTGTCAAATATCAGATTGTTTAATATTGCTTGTTTACATATGTTAAAAATGGTATGTATTTTTAGAATTAAATTTATTTATTTTTTAAATAATTAGTTTCATAAGGAGTTTATAATAATTCAGTGCATTAAAATATAATAAACATTAAATTTTAAATGTAGGAATTTATGCTGTGTCGTGCAGAAGAGAAGGATCCAAGAAAATGCTTAAATGAAGGTCGTATAGTGACAGCATGTGCTCTAGAATTTTTTCAGAAAATAAAGGAAAACTGCCGGGACTCTTTTGAAAAATATGCTCATTGTTTAGAGTGGAGTAGCTCTGATATGATGCTTGAAAAGCAAGTAGATTTATTTTTTAATTATATTAATCGAAAAAAGTGAAAAAAATTTATTGTACATTTTTAGAATAATTATATATTATGCGAATAAAATCGGTTGTAGAGTTTAAACTAAATCTTAAAATTTAAATGGTGTAGTCTCTTATTACAAGCATAGAGAGGATAAATCTGGAATAATTCACAAAATTAAAAAAAAAGCAAATAAGGCAATTTTATAAAGTAAAGTAAATAAGATACATATAGGAACATAAGCTGGACCTCCTCCTAATTTTCACACACAAGTCAAATGATTGAAACCCATAATTGTATTTCACGTAGGTATCTATATAAACAATGTTTGCATTGTCTATATATATAAATAAAATACAAAATGTTTGTTTGTCCATTTTGGATAGACTCCCACATCATTTGACTTGAAGGGACAAAATTTCATATGGTGATTTTCCTTAATCCTACAGGTAACATAAGCTACTCTGGGTCAAGATCACCCAAGAGGGTGGTAGAATTTGAGATTGCAATGAAAATACAGATAATCTTCAATTTACAACAGGGTTCAGTTTCAAACCCCAATGTTGTAAGTTGTAAATACCCAAAATTGATGAATTTCTCACTACCAATGTTTACTAAAAAACTATACATTCTCTTAATAAAGAACACAAAACTACAAGAACCAGACAAAAAATACACTTTCCATATATCAGGTCAGGGACTTCAAACCAATGGAATTGCATTCATTTCCAATCATAGAATTTACCGCATCACTATTGCAAGTACGAATTGACACTAACTGTTTATTGCATACTATTGCAAGTACGAAAAGTGGCGTTAGTTGAAAACTGCCTGTATTTTATTTAAATCCTCCAGAGTTTTGTTTGAATTCAGATTACATATTTGCATTGGTATGATATCATTGTGATATAACAATGGATGATGTCATCATAACATAATGGGTGATTTCATGGCATTGAGCTGATACCATAAGAACATTGGTTAAATCAATGTTAAAGTTGGACATAGAAAAGCTAATGAATACCATACCTTGTGAATTATATGATAAAATGATACTTCTGCATGGCTCATTATCAATGATGTCTATAAATTTATTTAAATTAAAATTTTTTTTATTAGCCAGAATGCTGATGTCATGATAGCATGTATCTGAAATTATAAATGGAAGTTAGGTTCTGTAACTACTAAAACTTTGAATTTTTACTAAATTTTTTAAAAGAAATAAAATTTCTTTTGAAATTTTTTAAAAAAATTTTAAATTAGTATTGAGCAATCACTATTTTTTTTCAGTGATAAGTACTGGAAATCTGTTCAGTCAATACTTCATATGTATATAATTAAAATATAAGGCAAAAATAAAAGTGGAATGTATCAGAGTTAAATTCATGTTCTTAAATAAGAGTTCCAGTACTAGCACAAATGAGCAGACCAAATCAAATTAAAATACTGAAAAACTTTATTTTCAAAAAACGTTTTTGGCTTACAATCTCCCTCTTCAACTCCAACTACTAAATATAGTTTTTGTTCTGGAACATAGAATTTAGAACTTATATTAAATTCTATGTTCCAGAACAAAAACTGTATTTAATAGTTAGAATTGAAGAGGGAGATTGTAAGCCAAAAATGTTTCTCGAAAATAAAGTTTTTCAGTATTTTAATTTGATTTGGTCTGCTCGTTTGTGCTAGTTTGTTCTGGAACATAGAATTTAGAACTTATATTAAATTCTATGTTCCAGAACAAAAACTTTGAGAGATTGAGGGAGATTGTAAGCCAAAAATGTTTCTCGAAAATAAAGTTTTTCAGTATTTTAATTTGATTTGGTCTGCTCGTTTGTGCTAGTACTGGAACTCTTACTTAAGTTACAACTTATACTTGCTCTCATAGGCTTTGTCAATATAAATTCATGTTCAATAATCATTAGCAAAAATAAATATCATGACTATAAACTATCAAGTTCTGCTGCTTCTAGGAATACAAGGAATCACAAGCACTTAAAGCAGGAAAAATACACTATTTTATTATTAGATATATATATATATTTTTTTCCTGCTTTAAGTGCTTGTGATTCTTTGTAAATATTATGAATAGCTATTAAATAAAATTGTATGCAGATATAATGAGAAATGAAATTTCAGTTGGTTCTGTTTACATTGCATTCTAGAATTTGATTTACTTAAAAGTTTAAGTTCATCATTTATATTGATTTTTTTGAAATATAAAATCTATATAAATGAAATATATTCAAAAGTATCAAAAACAAGTAGCATTGTTCTGGTGCACTCATTGCAAGACATTCTATAAATATAACAAAAAGGTCAGAAAGAACTAAAATTGCCTACTTTCCAAAGCTGTCATTTATTCATTAGTTTTGTATGTCCAATTTTAATGCTAATTTAACTAGCATAGATGCTACCGTGATGTCATATCATTGAGATATTATGTTGGCATGATGTCATGAATTATCAATGTTTTGTAGTGTAGTGTCATCCATTATTGCATCATGATGAGATAATAATGGGACTGTGATATAATTGATGCATATTAAATGAATCATATTAAAAATTGCATGATGCTATGCTAAGAAATCATTTAAGCCATATATTACTCCTACACTGTTAATATTTAACATCATCTATTAGCAATATTATAAACTAAAATTGTGAGAAAAATGAAATTCCTTCAGCATTAGTCAATCCTATAGAATTAAAGGACATGGTGTCAAGATGTTCTTTAATAGCCAAACATCTTTACTGAATTTCATGAAAATCTGCTAATTAGTTTAAGTTATTAGTGAAGAACACAATCATTTGCCCAATCTTATAGGTGTCCATTTTGTTTAGAAAGTAGGCTAAAAAGGAATATTCAGTTAGTCATTTTTATCTAAGAAGTTAGAATTAGAATTTGAATAAAAACCATTTTTAATATTTATGAATAGATATTTATTAAAGAATTATTTTTATGGATTTGTGACACTTTTATTGTATTCATTCTATTCTATAATTTTTAAAATGTATTAAAAGTTTTGTTGTAGTATATACTTTCTCATCAATCTATATGATGAAACAAATAAAATTATGCCACATAAGACTTGTGAGAGAGACATATAACTTTAATACAAAACATTTAAAAATGTAAGATATGCTCCAGAAATATAAATTTTTTTTTCATCTCAAGACATTGGTAAATAAATGCATAGTCTTTGGATTTTAAATTTCAGAAAATAAAAATTTTTATGCTTTAAATATTCTAAGCAAAAAAATTTTGTTGTTGTGAATCTTTTTTAAAACTGTAAATAATATGAAAATTGTATTTTAAACTTGTATGAGTTATAAAAGAAATTAATTTTTGATAAACTTATTATTTATTAATTTAAAATTTGCTACAGTATTGTATATATTTACTTCCAGGTGCAGGAAAACCCAAGCTGGATTTGATATGTGCATGCTTGAAAAACTGAATATTCCAAGACCTGAATTAGGATATCTTTCAAGAACTTATGCACATGAAACTACACGGCCAAAACCGCCTCCAAAAAATATTAGAGAATATAATGATCCTGTTCCTGGTTTACCAGATGATTATCCTAGAGTAGAAGCTAAATATGGAAGCAGAAATTTTTTCTTTTCGTAAACAAAATATTAGAATTAAATTTTGAAATATTAGCTCTTACTATCATTAAATGATAGTATTTATTGATATATTAAAGAGTATTGTAATGTAGATTTGAATTTAGTTTGCAAAAAAAAATAAAGCGATAAGTTATCAAGGGCAGATTTTAATTCTTTAAAGATAAAAATATTCAGATTTGAAAGTATTTTCAATTTTTATAATTTTGATAGAAATCAAAAAAAATTATTTAATATTTAAAATATAGTTGTTCTTTAAAGTACTTCAAATAATAATATATTTATATACATATATATAATGTAATAAAAGTTTTTCAATAAGTTAATATCCTAAGAAAATATTATTATATTAGATTAGATTATTTTAATAGAAAACCTTGTCAAAAACTGTTTCCAGGAACAAAAATATTTCATTGAAAACATATACAGTATATTGAATAATTAAGATTATAATAATATAAAGGGACGAAATTCTTAAAGATATCTAAACAAAATTACTTTTTTTAAGACTCA